>JBAJNP010013362.1:0-12223 GCA_036877545.1 Yasuhikotakia modesta | reverse complement strand
AAAAAATGTCAGAAAAACATCTCTCCTGTCACGAAGGAGTTAAAGCCATAAAGATGTACCTCAGCCCTGACCCTTCACACGCCAAGGTATCCCCTGCGTGGAATTCTTATTCCCCACCAAACTGACAAAGTGTTTTTAATCTTTTCTTTCCCTCTCTCCTGGAGATTGGGGAAACAAAAATCAATACTTGCTGGCAGGCGATCTAGCAAGCGGGTGAATTACAGAGGCCGCACTCCAGCCACAGCCGCATGGAGGGAGGCCTTGGAGGCAAGGGACCTTGGGAGTGGAGTTTGAGATGCAGGGGTCAGTGGTTCAGCTCGGGTCTGCAGCTTGAGGAGCAGCTATTTACTGCAACGGCTCAACATAATGAAAAATAACTCTAGGAGAGAGGAAAACAGGGAGAAAGAGAGAGCCTGTGAGTGAGGATAAGGAGATGATGGTGTTTGGAATGGGGGGGGGTTATATTTGTCAGCAGGTACACAAACGAAAGTCACGAAGGAGTGAATCAGAAAGCTGCAGAATAGGCCATTAAGCATAAACACACTCTGACAGCAGAGAAACTCAAGTAGCATGTTGGTTGGTGGTTATCTGTTAAAAAATAACCACAACACATCAAAGCAAATACCAAATGAATTTTGTGCAATTTAAATTGAGCCTTTCACTGGCATGCTACTTGCCATTTATAGAAATGCTAAAAGGTTAGACCACATTAAACAGTTCTGATCTTAACAAACTGGATAATTTATTATAAAGGCAACGAAAGGTAGATAGGTGTGAAAACTGTAGCTTTAAATTGCAATCCTCTATTTTCAAAGTCCCACTGAAAATATACACAATATGTTTATCTGTATGTCCTTCTAAGGTTGTCACATTTATCATACATTCACATTCATCAACGCTATACAATACAATACAAAGCATTTATTGAAAGCTAAATTTAGAAGGTTTTCATGATCAATATTCAGGGCGGCACTTGTCATTGGCACATAAATAATACAATACAACACAATTTTATTTCTATAGCACATAATGCTATAGAAGCTAGGCTATAAAGCCAAATAGTTTGTATACCTTCACTAAGAGTTTTTCTAATGTACTTAATATTAATGCTAATATTACTTATTTTTAAGGGCAGGATTAAAAACAAACTCTCTCTAAGGTAACAGCTGCTGGTATCCACTTCTTTATATGTCCTTATGGCATTAATAAACCAATTCCAATCTTTTTAACAAGCTGAAATGTCAGAACAGACCCATATATTTGGTGCTATACCCTGCAAGCTCATTCACGACTGACAAGGGCAGGCTATATATTACCAGTTCACCAAACGTTTTTTTCCCACACAAAATAAGTAGCTCATTTAGGTAACAGGCATTGTGTGTTGATAGGGAGATTGTTTCAGTACGCTGTTGCAAAAATGTCAGATTACTCAATTATCCCACCAACCGACAGCTGGCAGGCAAACAATTAGGACTGTGAGGATGATAATGGTGATGATGATGAACCAAATATATAATGTGTTTATTGTTTAAATCAAAGCACAGGAATCTCTATTATGACCCTGGACTTGTGGGGATAGAAGGTTTTTTCCACAACAAGCGCTCAAATGCAGAGGTTATGGACAACGGTAACTATGCTATTTCTCCTCTGAAGACATGGATCCAGCATTGAGGTCATTGAAAAGCATCTAGCACAGCTCCCATTGAACATTTGGAGCTTTGGGAGCCTCTTGCTGTGGATTGATTTAGACATCAAGAAGGATGGAGGTGGATCTTGCTTCCATGATCAATGATTGAAAGCTATGTGCACACTCTCAAAGGCTCCTTCAATCTTTAGCGATAGCAAAACTAACAGTTCCCAAAACTATATGTGGCATTGAGTCGCATGATAATGTATTAAAACCAATAGTGAAAGTCGTTTATTAGACTAGCTCATACTGGCCCAACAAACGCCACCAAATATTGATGGACCATAATATTATGGATTTTTTGTTATTATGGATCAATGTGTTAACCCTATTGGTGTTGGTTGGGGCAATGTGAAAACAAAAGTTCCTTTTTTCCAATATTATAAATCCAGTCCTTTGCAGCTTATTGGCCTTTAAACAAAAAACGATGGTTTTGAAGTGATGCCCTGTTCACAAAGATGTATTTCTTGTTAAGCTCCAGTAGCCCACTGGGGTTTCAACCACAAGAAACAAGCTTCTGAACAGAGACTTGTCAAGGAAAGCCTTTGAACTTCTGGGGTTTGCAATCTTGTCTCTGTTTGTTAAAAATTTCATGTTGCACCTCAGCACTTATTGGAACACTCTGCGGAACTAAACGAGCTGAACTCTGGTCAACCCCCGCTGAAGGGCTGTTCTCTATTTGTGTCTCTCATTTGCATTAACATATTAGAGTGTTTTCTGGGAAAATGAACTATAGAAATTAATTCGGGATTAATTGGTGCCTTTATCTCGTTAGGACAATCTAATTTGGGGGATGATGGAATTGTTTAGACTCCCCTTTGCATAATTGGATTGCGGTGAATGGCTGTCATTATTGTCTCTTTAGCGGTGTCTGTGGGGCCCCTCTTCCTGGCCTCCATCTCGTAAAGAGTCATCATGTGTTCCGCCGGTGTTTTGCTAACCCCTGAAACACAGCGCTGAGCCAGAGACGGGCATGTGGCTAACAGCACAGTGATTAGCTCTCATATAAACCATTAGTGCACAGTCAAAACTGTTTATGGGCTAACTTGTAGTCCATCCCATCTGAGGCACAGCATATATGTGCTAACAAAAAAGACAAAGTATTATGCATGGGCAAAAATAGATGCTTGGTTTTGTATGTGCTACTTTGTATAGTATAAATTATTCATAATTTTTTTAAAAATCCAGTTTATGTTCTCAGGAGACAAATGTACTGAAGAAGCAACTAAATGTGCAAAAGTGTGCATCATTATCATAGTCCTACATCCATGTAACAGCAGTTTTGATTGACAGTAGCTTTTGACACTAGCCTAATTATCCACCTAACAAGTAGACTGTAATGCTATCAATACTATAAAATGAAAATTTCTATTTCTCATCCATCTCCTAGACAGACATATGCAATAGACAAATGCTTAGACAAATGGTTTAAAAGCAATTGATTAAAGGAAGTGCTTTAAATACCCATGATGGTGATGGTTAAATGAGAAGATCTTTATGCACAGGCAGATATGCTGTTCTTCAGCACACACTAATGGTTAACCAGGTTTCATCACTGTATGCTGTTCTCAGAGCTGCTGCATTACGTTGTTCCATTAACAGCCATTGCTGATGGAATGGAGAGGTCACTGGAGTATCAGTTGATTCACTGTTGTCAGCACCCACATTTCTTGTCTGCCTAAACTTGGTAACTATGGCAACAAGGATAGAGGGCCCACCATTGTCTCACACCATTGTGGTGAAAGAAATCAGGGATATTTTTTACACAGCCAAAATGAGCATGTGACAAAAGGGAAAGGAAGAAATAAAATGATACACAGCCAAAGATCGATTTAAGATCACAAAGCACTTATCAAATTTTATAGGCTCATAATAACTTTTTTCACCCACACTGAATGTTGATGACTAAACGGTCCAATGAAGTTTGAAAGCCTCTCCGCCTGTCTTTCATCTAGACGTTGAGAGCTGTATCATCGCTGATGTGCGATCTGAAAACATTATTATTCAAGCACAGCTTCTAATGCTATTATCCTGCAGGCCATTCGAAGTTGTAAACAACAACGAATAGAAATGAAATGTCTTAAAACACCCATTGCTGGATCACAGGCTTTCAGTACATGATTCCCGGGCATGTAATCAATATGTATGACATGTTTAGTGTTTAGTTTCATTTTTATTTTAATTCATTTTTACATTAAGGGGAATGTGCAATCTTGGTCAGTAGCAGCACTAGGCACAAGAGCAAATAAAATGGCTGTTTCAAACACGTTTTATTAAAACCTTCCCATTTGTCATTGGTTGGACAAAGTTAAAATTAATAGTTCTGCCCTGAACTCACAACAATCAAAGCAATGTTTTGAACGTGGCCACATTTTATAAAAAGGTGCAATGATATATGAATCATTTTAACATAATGATAACAATGGAAAAACAGCTTTAACCCAGAGACCTGGAACAGAGTTTATTCACAATCAGGCTATAAGATTTACAAGCACTGTAAATTATACACTTCTTATTAGGTTTCAATATAAGAGTGACCTGGCAGTGGAAATACTGCACAGAAGCTCAATATAGATGTCTCTGATTAAATGTCTTTCAGGTCAGCAGTGGTCTGTATGTGATGAGGTGCGGAGGAGAAAAGACAAGCAGAAATAGAGGTGTGGAGGCAGGAAGGGAGCCAGTGAGAGAAGCAGTTCTCCTGTGGGAGCTGGAGACATTAGGACCCATCAGCTTGACATACGAATCATTCTCTCATGTAAACATAAATATGAGAGTGTGTTCCTGAAGTCGTGGCAATTTCTGTTGCTAGGCTACGTTGCATTAAGCAGTGTAGCTGTCCTTGTTCATTTCGCTCCAGGGATTTCAAAGACAGCAAAGGAACCTGCCACCTATAATGAAGATTTTCTCCAACCATGCAGCATTTGTGAGCTCATAAACATGGCTTTAAATGAATCAGTATTAGGTTCTGAAAATAGTTTTATTGTTGTATGTTACTAGACCCCAGATTATGGGCAGAAATAACTTAAAAACTTTGTTAAGAGTGCACAGGCTGCCAACTGGGAGTAGTGAGGTAGGAGGAGGTGTATCATATGAGCCCTCAAATGTTTTAATATCCAAGACTACAACTGCATTGCATACAGCTGAAATTGTTAGTTGTTAATGCATAATGCAAAATATTTAACTATGTTCAGAAGAAAGTTGCTTCTTTTAGTTGAAAAGTGTGACCATCAAGCCAATTAGACACCAGGTCTCTATAATGTTACAATGTTCCCGGCCTAAAGCCCTGTGCAAATTTGTATATGACAAAGACACATAATTAATTATGTTGCTTTTATTAAAACAGACAGTTTCTGTTCTAAAATCTAATTAGGCCACAAATTGACATTATAATACATCCAATTTACCCACACGTAACTGCACATACACACATGGGTGCAGATGTGTGTTCATTCCTCACCAGTGATTGATTAAATACAGAGATTAAATATCACATTTTGGGTATCTGACAAATAACTCGCTTTCAAATCAGACGCTATAGTATTGTGCCAAACTGCTAGTAACTTGCTTGGCAGCCAAGACCAGCCCACAGAACTAACAAACAAACAAACTGTATTGTTCACTAGGAAGCAGTGTTGTTGCTACCATTTTTAACAAATATTTCCACTTATACTGTCTTAATTAAATACTGTTTAGTTTAATTTACTTGCTTTTGTCATCATATCTATTTTTAATCTACCATTTTTAAAATACAATATATATTAAGGCAGGTAAGGTCCAAAAATAATATGGTAATGCACAGTACCGGTGTGTTGCATAGCACCACAGGCAGAGAAGCAGCAATCAAAGTTCATTCGTATTTTGTTGAGTTGTCTCTTCTCTTTGTCTCTTGTGTTCTTTTATTCCTGTCTTTCTCAGCTCAGGGCTTCTGGGATATCCTTTATGCTTTGCTTGCACACTTCTCTATTCATGTGTTTGGACCCTCATACAATTTCATGAACCTGGCCTGTGAGAGTAACCTTATTTTACTCCGACTTTGCTGAGCGCACACACTGAAGTGCGGCCGCTGTATGGCAGCACTCACTAAAATAAACCCACAATGTTACAGTGACTGCAGTGGAGATATTTGTCTGTTCCTCAGAGTTATGAACAACAGACCCTACAGACAGTTAAGGAAATAACTCTGAAAGTTCAAAGTTATGAAGTTATGAAGTTTGATAACTAAGTTATGAAGGTGTTTATGGGTGTTTAAATGAGGATGGAAAAATATGAGCCATTTTTTAAACTGCATGACCATTGCACAAAGGTCCTAACTCACAATTCTGTATCTCGTCTCTGTTGTTTCACCAGGATAGACAATGCACAAATCCATAAATTCTAAATAACGTTTATACTAAACTGATATTGTGAAACCTAAATTCATGTTCCTTTAGGCACCTCAAAGAAGTTCAGTAATCGCACCTCAAAGAAGATCTCGCACTTCTAAGCTGTGTTTTGTTTGACGTTGAAAGCCGGTAAATAATACTTGGAGAGATCCATTTGTCACAAAGCTTCTTGCAGCTGCCATGAGGTGCATAATCTCCTTGCTGGTGTTCTTTAGATGTGTGTGTGTGTTTGTCCTCATTACTGCAACTGTTGCTACTGGTTGTGGCTGTGTTTGTGACCAGCACAGATGTTACCCATCGTGTTAACCTGGTGCCGCTGGTATTATTGTCCTCAGTGTCACTGTTTGCCGGCAGCGCTCCACAATAAAGCACTGACTGAGACCTTTGTACTAAAGAGTAACATTATGCCAACATTGTGGCTACTGAGGACAATTTTACTACAGTGACTATAGAAATACGGTTTGTGCAAACAAGCAAAATATACTGTTTAAAATGCAAGTGTTTTGTCCTCATTTTTCTAGTTACTCCTCATTTCTTCCTTCTTCAAAAGTGCTAATTGTGTACACTACATACTGTAGGAAACATGAAGCTCCACTATGACTTATCTACAACCAACACATTGAACCTCCTATTGCTGCTTTAAAAACAAATGCATGTGAATTTAGAGATTTGCACCACTGAAGGTCTTGCTAATATAGTTTGCTGGATGTTGTCCAAAAGAACCTGTCATCATCACGCAGAAGAAACGTCACACTCCTCCACATCATTTCCTTTATTTCTAATCATTTTCTCTTTCCTGAGATTTGATCACTGCCAAGCGCTGATGCTTGAGTGGCTGTTTTACACAATAGACCAATATGGTTTCTGTAATATGGAGGGGAGTTCAATGATCAATAATGCTTACAGTCCCTAAAATGGCAAGAAATAATATCTGAGGCTAATGTGCCTGAAATTCTCATTTAAGAGTCTGTGTGCTAACCTCCTTAGCACGTCCCCTTGAGGAAAGGGGGGATATGATTAGGAATTCGTTAGCAGGCTTCTATTTTTATGCTGATGACACACTTTTCTCTCCTCTCTCCCAATGTTGCTGGCTCTTGACTTTCTCAACGCTTCTCAAACTAGATCAGCTCTTTGCCACAGCTTCCAGAAATGTGACACGCTGTTCATTAAGAAAAAAGCCAATGGCCTCAGGGAGACACTGGCACTGGCATAATGGATGAATCTGATTTGCAAATGGTTGAATTCAACGTTGTTTGATTAGGGATGGAAGGAAGTCGTGGGTGGTCATATCTAAAGTGTGCATATGTGTGTTTCTTTATGTTTACCCTAAAACCACATATTTCAACGTAATGACACCTCCTTTAATGTAAAGTTTTAAATACAGCTTTAGGGACATACAAATTACTGCAAACCCTCTGACATTTAGTTAAAAACTGATTCACCGCTTTTAAGATGAATTTCTCATTTTTGTTTAAATGATGGAGAATCTCTGTCCACAACAGATCTTATTAGCACATTTTTAAACTAAATTCATGAGACTATTAAAAATAATCAGTATTGTTTGCAGGATGACATAATTATTATCAAAGTTCTGGTAAAATTTAGAAATCTCATAATAGAAATCTAGAATAAAACCATTATGTCAAACCAGGTAAATATCCTAAATAAATGTGAAGCTGTTAAATGTTTCTGTCATACAATACAAATATTACAATTGAGTTTTCTATGTGAAATTTTGCAAATGCTTACATATGCTCTGCATGCATACTAAATTAACTAAAATGCCATTTTATGAAAAACTGTTCTCCATGTTTGCAAATTTATTTCACACAAAACACTTTCACTAACCAAAGTACCACAGGTCAATACATTATTCCCAGTTGCCAAACCTAAACAAAAACACATAAAATATTTATAATTTCTGACACTAGTTAAATTAATACATTTACCTTAATACAGAATCAACTGTATCTATAAAGCCTACCCTTCTTCCCCTCCTGCCCACGGTGGCTTTGTGTCATATAAACAGGACACAAGGCCCTTGGACAGGGTAGGTGTGGAATACACTGTCTTCACATTTGTTTTTCATTGAGGAGAGGATCGCTGCTCCTGACGGGCATGATTAATCACAGCGCGCCAGACATCTGAATACGTCTCAGGAAAGGTTCAACTTTTTAATTCATCCTACATGCAATCTATTCAAACCAGCTGCTGCCTTTCCTCGCGCTCATTTTCACTTGCTTTCTATGTGACCACTGCTTCCATTCTTCTTCTCTTTCTCTTTCCTTGGCTTTCATATTTATCAGGGGAGTAGGGGCATAGAAAGTTGTTTTTCCGATGAGATTTCATCATGTCAATGGCTTGCGCCATAGCCAAGCGTCTTTCTCTCTCTGTTGCGCTGAATTATTATTTCGGGTTCACAGATATGTCGAGGAAAACAGTAATTTTCCCAACAAATACCTTTGTGAGCACGGTGCTGCTCTGTGCGATTGTGAAAAGGTACGAAAACCAGGAAAATACATCTTCTTGAGCACTCTGTATTTTGTGTTGGATTGATTTTCTGTTTCTCTTATTACCAGCAGACAACCCCAAGAGAGAGAAGTGGATCAAAACATTTTTGAAATGGTTCTGTCTCCGGTTCCCTTATTTTGTAGCTCACTTTAGAGCCGGCCCAATATTTCTCCTGGGGAACTTGAAAATACCCATCAAAATCTGCTGGGTAGCAACAGCCCTCTAAAGCCACAGTGTGGTTGCTCCAATTGTATAAAACATCCCGTCCATTATAAGAACAGGCAGAAAAACAAACCACAGCATGCTTTGCATCAAAGTCATTTACAAAACAACAGACAGACATGGAACTATTTCAATAAACCCACAAAGATCCCACAGTACAAACATTTGGTTCATTAAACTATGCACATATGGCCTAACCCTTCCAAATGCAATTCATTTCCATCTCACAATTTAAGGAGATACTTTAGCTCTGTTCCAAAACCCAGCAAGCTCCCTACAGCCTACAGAGACATAACCTAACAACAACAGAATCTCATAAGCTAATGAGTTTGAATGTTCTGCTAACACATTTGCATGCCACACAAAGACAGAAAGCTAAATTTCAACAAAGCTTGACATTAGCTTTAGCAAGATACTCTAAAAATAAAATGCATAAATTAAATAATATTTATGAACATGTCCAATTATCTGTAATGCATTTTGGGATTGTACGGAAAGTTACATGCAACATATATACACGCTGCCTTTAATTTAGTTTAAATTTGGATAAATATATACTTTCATACTTAATTTGCAAGGTTTCAGAACACAGTGTGGTTTCCTTCTCAAAATAAACATGTTATAGTAAATAAACATGTTTTGGTAAATCAAGCATTACAAATGCATTAAGTGGATGTACATTTCACTTCCTCTCTCCTGGAGACCATTTAAAATATCTGTGACAGGATCTCCTCCAATGCAAGCACAGCATACATCAGTCTGCTTGCCTCTCTAGCAGACTGACCTTGAAAGACCCTTGCTGTTCTCCTGCACTGCCACATAAACAGACTGCAGATGATTTTATTGTTTGCCCTTCACTGTCTATGAGGCGAGCGTCTCCGAGCCTGACAGAGAGAAACATCAGTGCTTCCCAGACTGCCTTCTATTCCACTTTGACGTGTGAACGAAACACAACAGAAATCATACGTATTGCTATTTCTGCTCCGTGAAAACAGAAGCCAGAAAATGTAAATGTACTATTCTATTGGTTTTATTCACTTAAAAGTATTGTGGAGTTTTTATTCCCACTGAGTTTCTCCTCAGCTTTACTTTAGAATGACAGTCTTTCATCTATAGCTGCACCAGCGAGCGTGAGTCACACACTTCACAGAGGCTTCTTCCAGCTCTCTCCCTCTCTCTCTCCCTCATTCTCTCTGACTTACTCTCAAACTGTGTTCACTCTGTCTTGTTCCCTGAGGAAACAGGTTGAAAGATGAGTGCCTGACTACAGCGTGTCAAGATCCTGAGAAAAACAGACATTATCAAATGCACGAGTCTGAGTTTTAATAGCATTTGCAATATCAAATGCTCCGATAAGCACATGCTTGACATCAGCTGGTGTTTAAATAATATCTTGGATTGCCAGTACTTGTGACTGTGTTCTGTGCATTTTGGAATAACAACTGTAGAGTTAGTACATCCAGCACTGCAGGGATGTATACAACACTTGTCTGATTGACTTGTCAGTTACCTATGAGGAATAACACTAAAGTCTTAATAGAACTGTTTACCTTAAATTAAAGTTATTTCATTTAATTAAAGTTAAATTAAAGTTAAAGTCTTTATTTAGTCAGCTTTATGTCATTCCATACCTGACATGGGCTGACATGGCATTTTTTAAAGGTAACAGTATTTTTTTATGCATAAGACAAAAGTATATATATTTGATTCATTATAGTGCACATTGTATAGTGCACTTGTCTTCCCAAGTCAACTAGAAATTATGGTGAAAACATAAATATATATATATAAATAAATGTTTCTATATGGCTCGTGTTAAAAAAAATCTGTACAATTGGTTTGTTCGATGAATCAAAAAGTTAGTTAAGTTTTATATACATTTATAGGCATTAGGTGTTTTTGGTAATAGAAATTATTCCAATTAAAACTGTGCTGTGTCTCTTGCCCCTCCTTTATTAAAAATAAATCATATTCAAATGTGCTTGAAAACGAGATGGGATTTAATTAAGTTGTGAAAGCCAGCTGAGATAGCAGAAACACTCATAATTTAATGGAGTGAATTTCTGAATGCTTCATACTTTTATTTTCTTTGTCTTTCCCCCTCGCTACAAAGTAACATTGGACTCATTTCATTTAAAGCAATCTTTCTGCCATGATGGGGATTGTCCATAAGCTTCCTTTTATTGCGATTTCTGTCGAAAAATGACTAGTGCGCTTTTCTCCCACCTGCTCGCCTGTCACGGTGTCAGCTTGAGTCAGAACGCTGTGAAATCCCAGCGCACCGCCACGCAACCGTGTGGAAACACTGCAGATGAGAGCACCAACAATGGAAAGAGGAAAGACGCCGGCAGTCAGATGAAGATGTCAGTTACAGTCAATAAAAAGAGAAGCCCTGATGTGTCATCTTTGTGTTGGGAGAAGAGCTGGGAAAATGATTGCATTGATGATGGTACATAAGTGGCATCTGTTGAAGTCTTTACTACTAATAAAACAAAACAAAACAATAAGTTTCATTCGTTCTACTGGACAAAAGATGGGTGAATACCTACGGTAGAGAATTGGTCACCATTCAATATTACAATAAAAACAGGAGGGCGTTTTAAAAAGGATGTGCTCTGTTGGAATCAAACCCACAATCTTGGCATCTTTATACTTGCACTACAGAAATAGTTCTTATAGCATGAGGTCAGACATGCAGTCATAACAAAAGCCTTCAGAAAGGTTGGCCTCCCACAGCAAAACTAGGTATTTAGGTTGAGCTGTGGTTTGTTTTTATTGAGCTGAGAACGGGTTCAGGAGGTGAGGAGTCGAACCAAGGCCGGGCTGACTGATAGAAGCTGGGTGACGGGGTCAGTGTGCAGGGACTGCATCACCCCCTGACAGGCTGATTTCCTTCACCATTATCACAGCCATCTTTTACCACAGCTGTGTGTAATAAAGAAAAAGAGAGAACCAGAGAAAGAAAGATCTTTTCCTCCCTCTGCATGCCTTTCCTTTTTAACAAAACAAACAAGCCCTGTTAGATGGGAAATTATATGATGATGGAATCAGGTGAGCATCTCTCACCCCTCAGGCCCAATTTCGAGGAGTTATGATCAAGAAAGTTGTAAAAATGGCCCCTAAAGCACAATGAAACTCATATTAGATAAAATATGCATTTTCAACAATTAGTTGGTTGGATATTTAAAAAGTCCCTTATGTAACTCATTTAACATCTTTTAGTATGTTGAGTATGTCTAGTTGAGAACCAGTAGTTCTCAACTAGATTTTGTTCTGAGCCCAGATGTTATATTAAACATCATGAGACGATTCAATATAATACAAGAGAAGTTCCAAAAGATGATACACTGAAATTTGTTATGTATTAAATTGTTAAACAAGTAATTCACCACACATATACCACAATCATTTCCCTATGTTT
>JBAJNP010013361.1:0-12224 GCA_036877545.1 Yasuhikotakia modesta | reverse complement strand
GCGTAAAGAGTTTTTGAAAGAGCAGTTATTGAAAGGGCAGGAACTCAAAGAGAAACGAACTGAAAAATAAAGGTACAGGCGGAGGAAAAAACTGAAAGACATAACCAGAAATAATGGCAGTAATATTCAGAGGGGAGTGCATGTGTGACTATAAAGGAAATTGAATCACTTCTGCAAATTGTAGGTTAAGGATCAAGGCTGTAATAAAAAGGTGTGTTTGTGTCAGTGCATGTATTAGTATATGAGTGAGCGATAAAGTAGTAAAGCCAACGTAAGCCATTTATTTTGAAATCCCACATATTTAATGTCCTGACTACCTAGCATATATCACTGAAGTAGGTGTCACACCCATGTCAATTAGCCATACGTAATAATAAAAATGGTGTGGGAGGAGTCAATCAAAAAACAAGCCAATCAGAAACGTTTATTGCCCGTCCGTCATTTTGCATTTGTCTTTTGGACAGACAGCACAAAGCTGTAGTCGACAAAATGTAACAATTACACTAACAGTTGAAAGTGAATGTAATAAAGGTAGACAACACAAATACAGCACGAGAAAGAGAGAATGAGTGTAAAGAGAGTGAAAAAGAAAGACTGTTTTCCTTCTAGAGCAAGGAGAGTTGACATGGAGCCAAAGGGAAGTGTGTGTATCAGCCAAAGTGTAATCATAGGCCGGTCTCTCGGCTATTAGGAGAATTAAAGACTGATTGAACGGTTTTTACAGTGGAAACATAACATTGGGCTGCCTCACAGTGTTTGTGTACTTGCTGCAGCAGCTGGCCGAAACACTCCTCTGCCCCACCGAGAACACAAGAGAGGAGGGAAGCCAAGCTGGGGAAAGAGTTTAAATCATTAAAAATACATGAATCACTAACTTTCCTCGGACTCGTACCAACCAACATTCATTCTTGTATCCTGCTGTACATTTGGGCTGTCCGCCCTCAGACATCCATCAAGAAGAAAGAGAAACCGCTTTTGGCACCCAAGTTGAGGAATCACTATAGCCTCGATTCAGGCTTCACATCTTACCCTCTTTCTTTAGCCTGGACTGGATCCACATCCGTACCATTCCGAGCGTGTTTGTAAGTGTGTTTGGGGGGGAATGATAGCCGAGGACTGTGGGACTCTGACTGCCTCTGTGTTGTGTCCACAGCTGTGTGTAAGGCTCCTGACCTCTAAACAAAGCCTAGCACAGAGGAGCCACTATCTGGCAGGCATGATAGGGGACAGGCCAGCCAAGCCAGACGTGCTGAGGGCCCAACCGTAAAGCCAGAGAGACAACACAACACCGGGAAGGCCTTTGATAACCACTACTTACTGAAGCCAGCAAAACACAAATAAACTGACTGAGATTCACCACAGTTTGACAGACACACAGACGCAATAAACATCTGTGGATCGTCTCATTCAACATCGTCTCATTCAGAGAACAACTGGAAACTTTACTTAAATCTATGCTATCTGCGTTATTATTAGTTCCTCTTTATGTGTTTTCCGATCAGACAGAGTTGATTTCGAACAAAACATGTCTGAGAATCTCCTGGGCTATTTCTGAGGAATATTTTTGTTTTCCAGGAGGACTCGACTCGAGCACAAAGACAAAACTATGGGAAAAACAAGGAATGCATCTGGTTATTTTCCTTGTAGCTGTGATTGGCAAGATTCTATGTGCATGCATGTCTACCCCTGAACTTCATTTCATTTCAGACACAAACCCCGCTGCACATTCACTAAACTGTAGACAAACTATTTATGTGGCTATTGTGTTTTCACCTGTTTTCCATCAGCTCCCTGAGAACTGTTTATTTCCTCTATAATCATACACAGGATGTTTATTGGAAGGAAAAGAAATGGGAATACAAGAATTATAAAATCAAAATATGGCTGATGGATGCAATAAAACACGGCACAGAGTGTACAGGACTTTCATTGCAGAAAACATGACATTACACAAAATGACAGAATGCAAAGATGCCCCATGAAAAAGCATCTCATAATTACATCAGATGCAGTGAAAATAATGCAAAGAGATGAAGAGGTAAATCGTCCTCGCATTATTAAACATGCACTGCTGCTGATGTCATCAGTGTCAGGGTTTAAGAGAGTTGAGGTTAAAGTCATTATTTCTGCTGCCTCCCCCCTCCATTTCTCTCTCTCTCTCTCTCTCTCTCTCTCTCTCTCCCTCCCCTTCTCTCTCTCTCTTTCTCTCTCGTTCCCCTACATTCTCTCCTGCTATCAGTCTCTGCTGCTCGTTCAGTCTGTACCTCATCTTTCACATGTTCTGTTTCATTGTCTGTTTTTCTTTGTGACCATATAGTCTTTCCTTCTGTCATTTACTTGTTTCCCAGTACCCATCTCTCTCTCTCTCTCTCTCTCTCTCTCTCTCTTTCCCTCTCTTTCCCTCTCTTTCTCTCTCTTTCTCTCTCTTTCTCTCTCTTTCTCTCTCTTTCTCTCTCTTTCTCTCTCTGCAGTGTTTAATGTGCCGGCAGCGTTTACACCCCAGACAGCGGGTACAGCACTTTAATCTTGGTAGTGTCTACATGACATCAGCACTCTCGCTGGAGCATAAACTATAGCCAAGGGAACACACACACACACACACACACACATTACTCACATATACATTATATTCACACATATTCTTTCCTTTCTGTCTTTAAATTTCCTTCTTTTTGTTTTTTCTTCTTACTTTCTTCTCATTCATTTCCTCTATCTCCTCCTTATTTCTTTCTTTCCTTCCATTTTTCACACATTTCCTTCTTTCTTTCTTTCTTGCTTCCTCTTACTTCCTTTCTCTCTGTCTCTCTGTCTCTCTCTCACCCACATCCATAGTTCTATTCTGGGGTCCAGTGAATGCTGAAGTCCTCTAATCCCCACTAACCAGCCAGTATCAGTGTGAGACTGAAGCTCAGAGACCCAGAGCCCAGAGAGGGATTACCAGCAGCCCTGAGCCTCATTTCTGCTTCCCTGTAAATTCAGACTCACCAGAGACTTACAGCGCACTCTCTCACATGTGGCAACCCCATCTTTAATGTATTAAACGAAGCAACTTGGTGTATAATTACTTATTTGTCATCGAGCAAACACTTCTCATTTATAGCAATTCACAGTACACCAATTACAGAGACAATCCCCTTAAAGTAACCCAGATGAACAGCCCTGCCCTGCCCTGAGGGTATGCTGATTTCTCAGTAACTCTGCGGTCCATGGGTCACCTCTATCTACCATCACACCTGTTTGCGTTACCAGCCCAGAGCTATAATCAACAGGCTACAAACACCCACATATGGGTGTGCGAGTGTGGAGCTTAAATGTGCATATGTAATATAACAAACAAGCCAATGTGACGTTAGCTAATTTATTTCCAATGCTAAATATCTGTTTATAAATAAAGAAAGGTAATAAGGGCAGGATCATATAGACTTTCACACAAACACAGAGCATTCCTTTGTCAACAATCCAACTGAATATAGTCAAGCATTCTTCTTTAAACCAAAACACACTCATTATGTTGCCATGCTGACAGCCACTGAGCATGTTTGCATCCTAATTGGACTGACTGTGGCCACAGAGATCTCCTGAACAACACTGGGCACCATCGACAGCACACCTGATCTGAGATCAGCCTCCTGGCCTGGGCTAGATACATAAGAGAAGACCAGCCAAGTCTTATTGCATTTGTCTATGCAGTTTAGTGTCAAATCGGTGTGATCTGGGGCTGAGGGAGGACTTTCAGATGATTGGAATGAGACCCGCATGTTTTGACACGTCGCTCGCTCCGCAGAATTTGGCTCCTGGGAGGAGCAAGGCTGAGAATTCGTGTGGTCAAATAAGGCTTCGTTTTTCTGTGCATTCTGGGTAAAAATGGTAAGGCCGGAGTCCAGAAATAGAACAGAGGCTATTATGGGATGCATGGAAGGCTGGCTCTGTGTTCAGGCATGACTGTGTGGTCACGGCGGTCACGGCAACTGTCTTTCCCCACAGCTAACCGACCTCCTGCAGAGTCTGAGAAACACTAATCAGAACCAGAGAGAGACAGAGAGAGAGAGAGAGAGTGAGTGAGTGAGAGAGTGAGAGAAAGAGAGAGAGAGCGCAGGACAGAAAAAATAAGCAAGTTCCTGTCTAAAAAAAAAAAGAAATCAGAAAGACGATTAGGGATGGATGAAAGTGAGCGAGGAAATCTGAGCAAGCAATCAAAGTGTGGGCCAAAGACAAAGGCGGCGCGTCAACCGTAGTTTTGTTTTAATCAGAGAACATGAAAATATTCAGACATGAGGCTCGAAAGCAACAAGTCCCTCTCGAATTAAAGCCGGCGCTGTAACGAGAGAGAGGAGAAGAGAGGGAAGAGGAGAGATAGCAGGCGTCCCTCGAGACTGATTAATATTGAATTCCTGATGCTAATCTTTGTTTTGTGCCTTTTTTCTTTACTGGTGTGGAAGCCGACGCATCTTTAAAAAGCATGCTTTATGTATATTTAATGAAGGCTCGGCATACATTTGGAGAGAGAGTCTCGCTGTGTGGCATCCCACCCTGTTCACGCACTGCCACAGTCACATCCTGCTTAAACATCACAATAAATAATGTGCCTTTTGCAATAGTCATATACGTACCGTGAGATTAAACTTGTTTAACAATGCAAAAGTGTATGAAGGAAAACGTGCTCAATTATAGGTGCCTGGATGATGCAGTCAGCATCGAGCAGCACAGATCCCTGCTGATTTTTGTCTGGTGAGGGTTTATTTGTGTGCAGTGATGGGCAGGTGCACACCTGCTACATACAGGTGTGAAATGCCAATGCAGCAAGAACGCCTGCATGATATCATGCGATATTATCTGTATCTGATGACGATGAGCTCAGCATAATGCTAAAACTAAGTGTGGCAAGGCGAGACAATCTGACCTCGTGAAGGACATGCAAATTGATTGATTATTGATCTCTGAAAGCACACACACAAACACACACAAACATAAACAATGTTACAACACTGCCTATGGAGAAACAATGCAGCTTCCCTGATTTAGAATACACACACACACACACACACACACAACACCACAACCACTCACCCATTTCTTCTAGTACACACTGAAAGGATCACACAGTGTAGTACAGAATAAACGGTTTTGTTTTTGCAGCCTATTTAAAATGTAATTTCTCTCACTATCAGACATCAAAGCCAATGTGGAGGGCTTTTATTTTTTTAAGCCAAATCCCAAAATTGTTTCTGGTTTACAAAAGCTGGCTGCAGGCCGAGTCAAAGTTTGGACTTAATAATGACAGCGATGCATGAGAAGCTGAAAGTGATACAAAGAGAGAGAGCGCGAGAGAATGAGAGAAAGAGAGAGAGAGATTCCCCACATGGTTCAAATATGCTCTGGTGGTTGAGTCCATCAGTTGAGGTGTCACAATGAAAAGTAGCTCACAGGATGTAGCAAGCACACACACACACACAACACACACAAGTATATTCTGAATAACTGTGTATTCTGTATACGCTACAAAAACTGAATTTGGATTAGAAATCTCTCTTTTATAGCCATTCATACAAGTGTCAGATACTTAAACATTGCCGTTTCATGGAAAATTAACATGAACGTACAAAGCATTTTAATCCACAATATAAACCAATTTAGCTAAAGTGAAACGCTTACTAATTTCAGAAAATAAACATGCAACCACCTGAAGGAAACCTGTCAAAATGAATAAGGCAGATGTAAGAATGAAGACACACACATACACACAAAAATTAAAAAAATGAAAGAAAAAATTCTGGGTGTTTAACTGATGAAATCCAAACAGCAATGTTGACAAGTCAGGAGGGCTGTTTTCTTGTGAACATGTGAGCCAGTAGGAAACAGAGAAGAAAGAAGAGGAGGAGATTGAGAAATGGAGGGGGAGCGAGAGAGAAAGAGAGGGGGGGGGTCTGACAGCTGTATAAATGAGCTCTGTAGCTCATGGCGCCCCAGAGTACTGCCTCATTGTTGTGCTGATCCAATGCACAGCAGATGAACTCAGGGTTTAAAAGTTGAACTGTGTGCATGTTCGCAAGCGTCTGTGTCTGGCCCTTTTTTGCTTGCATCCTTTATTAAGAAGGTTACCTTTTATGTGTTCATGTGAAAATTGTTTGTGTGTGTAAAATACTGAGGACAAAATTGTCTCACAAGCTAAATCTCAGAAATGAATTCACATAGAAAAATCGGATCATAAAAAAAGCATATACTGTTTGCAAAAAAGTATTTACAAAAAAATTATTTTGTAAGTGTGTGCTCACGCATGAGTACATCTGTGTTTGCGTATCAAGGAAGTGTTATATATTCTTGCTTCCTCATTCGAACCCTCCTGTTTTGCATTAAATCTTTAGTAAACCGTTTTTTGTTTGTAAATGTCTTGTATGCTTGTCAGCATTAAACAAGCATATTAATTAAACAGGATAAACACACCAAAGCCAGATTTTTAAACAGCACATCACAAGCTTTAAAGAGACTGCAGGTGAGTGTGCGACTAAACGGCTCCGGCGTCTCCGGAAAGCACCGCGCAGCCCTTCGTGAGGGATCTCGTGACGCTGTGCCTCTGGGAAATGCAGGCCTGATCAATAGTCACAGCATCGAAAGTGATGATATTCCTACAGCCGCTGTGGGTGATGCATATTTTATAGAAGCACATAAGAAGGTGTACGTATCAAATATTAATAAATGATTTTCTGCCGGCATTAATGACGTGTAGATGTATTGTTTGAGGTGCGGCCATGATGGGTGCAGCCGGGGCCGGGCCGCTTGGACTCTTTCGGCCTACTGAGGCACATCAAACAGTGAAAGAAGAGATTGTGGGGCGGAGGGAGGGGGGAATTATGTCGCTACTGCCAACGAAGCTCTGCTGAATCACACACACACACACACACACACACAGCGTCATACACTCTCACACAGCACTCAGCTGGCAAGCATAGTGAGTGGCGATGGAACACGCCAGGTTCTGTGCTACCAAGCAGAGGTAATTGGGCCAGATTACCAACCAGGTGGAAACATTCAGTGGCTCCTTCTCCTCTCTCTCTTTTTTTGTGACTTTCTCTACATATTTTCCCCTATTTTGGAAAGACGGACAAAACAAACGTTCGAGGGCCAGTCTGAGATCAACCATTTACTCAACGTTGTTGCAATGAAACAAAAACAGTAAATACAATCGTAAAATCAAGCTAGACATATTCTGAAATGACTTAATCAATTCGCCAGTTATGAAGACAAGCGATACGTTAGATGTCGGTGTTGATATGGAGAGAGCTACAAGGGGAGCAGGAGAGAGAGAGAAGGTGAAGGAGAGAGAGAAAGATAGAGAGATACTAACTAGACTCAAGCAAGTGCACCGCACTAATTTAAACTACAAGCCCTATCAAAGGCGAATGGCCCGAGGGCAGCAGTACCTCAGTGCTGAGCAGAGCTACACCGCAGAGGAACAAGAGGAGGACGAGTGGACGGGGAGGGTGAGACAGGTTCGGATCAACAGCAGCGCAAACACAGCATTGTTAAATCAGGACTCAAGGCACATAGAGGAGGGAGAGGAAGAAGTGATATGAAAGAAAGCCGACCAAGTCTTGACAGGGCAGACCTCTGCTTTCTCAGAAACATGACTGCTACAGCACAAAGATTGCACAGGCAACAAATAACTCTCTGTAACGCTGAAGTTGGGGGCAAACGGCCATACAGATGTCTGTGACAGACGAGGTCCCACCTCCTGCACCGCAGGTTGGTGTTTGTTGTATTGGACAATGAGTGAAAACATCCTTTTATTAATCTCTCTCTCCCTCTCTCTATCAATCTATATGTATTTTTCTGATTCAAAAAGCAGTGCTGGCAGTATAGCAGAATGCATTTCTTATTGATTTTCACAAACATTCCGTCCCTTTTAAAAACATTCCTCCCTCCCTGCATGTCTCCACTATAGGGATATCTGTCTATATATGTGAGTCCATGTGTGCTTGTGTGGGTGTGTGTTTGGGGTGATAGGGTTGCAGCCGGTGATAAAGACAAAAGTGAGAAAGTAGGCGCAATAGAGGTGTGTGTGTGTGTGTGTGTGTGTGTGATGGTTATAAAAGTACTACTGGCTTGTTTAAACCTGATTTTTTTCCAGAAGGCCAGAGGAAGAAAACCTTGCAATGTCTAGTATGTTTATAGTCATGACAATCTAATTTGTTTCTTTTTTACTTTAATTACATTTATTTATTTCAATTTATGTAGTTTCAGTTTGTATAGTGGACAACACATTTTATTTAAATTTAGGATGTTTCAAGCCTTTAAAAATATCAACAAAGTAACATACGTTTTCCTCTGGTATTTTAAAATTTATGGAAAAACGGTAAATGCATGAATAGACTTACATGTGGTCAATATAATTACTAAAAGACAGAAGATACGCGTCGGCGCAGACTAAAAAGGACAAGATCTAAAACATGACTATAAATGACTTTTGTCCTAGTACATGATGTAAAATAATACACACAGTATAATCTCATACTACCTGGTGTGTATAAGCAAAAAAGACACCTGTGTTGATTAAAAAAGCCACAGCGGAAGAACAAGAAATTGATACGCGCACACATACACACACACACACACACACACCAAGTAATGATGCACCTGTATGGCATGAGCTGGCGTCCGCCTTCAGGCATACGTTACAGACATCTGCTGAGGATATGAAAGAAAGAAAAGAGAGAGAGAGAGAAAAAGAAGAGAAGAAAAGGAGATCCTACTGTACACATTCTCCAGCGCGCAAAGCCTGCGTAGCATTTGATGTGCACGCGAGATCGGAGCATCTACCGGCTCTAAGGCTTGTGTTCAGCTGTACGACAGCAGACGCGATTCAATACATTAGAAATGAATAATTTCAACGAGACAACGTACAATATAGTAAATAAATCAAGCTCTACAGCATTTATCTTTTGGACGTTCTTTGTAGCTTTGCGTCTTTGTAAGAGGTCATTTGACGTCGTTATTAAATAAATAAATCTACTTAAAAAGGGCTGTTTGTAAGGGTACAACCCCCGGAGGCCGGAGAGAAAGACAGCCGCCGCCAACTACCCCATCGATACGGGCACAGCCAACGCGAGCCGGAGAGCATGTGGGTCAGCGCGCTCTGAAAGATTTCTCCCCTAAAAATATTTACAAAAACAAAGATATGCCTCAAATTCAGATGGCTGTATTTCAGTTGAGTTTACACTACAAAAACAATTAGCCTCAAAATCAACTTAAATTTAGGAAGAATGTGAGTTGATATAGCAATGGCACGTGACGACAAAATTGTGGAATTGGAGCAAAGAGAAAAAAGTACATTTCAGTATAAATTGATTTTTTTGAAGAGATTAAAGTGTGTGTGTGTGTGTGTGTGTATATACTCTCTCTCTCTCTCTCTCTCTCACACACACACACACACACAGAATTACAAACAAAATATTGCCCCATGAACAAAAAACAAAACAAACAAAACATTTACAGCAACAAGGAAGATTTTTTTACTTACTGTTTGGATTTTATTGAATTAGTAAAACTGCTCAGCACATGCTTTACGACAACACACGTCAGCCAGAAGGAAAGTCTATCTTAACCATGTGAAACGTTGACAGCATACCAATCATGCTCATTCATATCTAAATGTGGACTTTTAACGTACAAAATTATGCAAATTGTGATATGCACCTTTTTCTATTATTAATAACAAAAGAACTGTTAGCATTCAGAGACTGGCTCATTGATAGGCGTGATTTTCATGTGCACATATCCCAACCTATATCCCATTAATAACCAAAATACGAAGTACCTCTATCCCAAAGGTACTTTGAATGCTGGCGACACTTGTTAAATCTAATGCATGCACTGTCAACTCATTCGCACCCCGTCACATCACCGCTCAATATAGAAACCGGATTTTCTGGTATTACAGACGCCTCTTTAAGCACACACACACAGACAGACACACACACACTCACACACACACGTAGCTACTGACCCTAATCTTGGACATTTCTCGGAGAACCACGGTGCAGACACACACACACACACACACACACACACACACACACACACGCTTGTGTTATTAACCTAAAGCAGCTGCGGCAGCAAAACGCTCAAAGACAGACTATAATAATTAACAGAAATTCGCGGGGTATTATATATAATAGAGACCATAGAACAAGTTTACAGAGCAAAGCTACATTTTAAATGACTGCGAAACAAAGAGGGTCACCCATCCGTAAAGTAACGCACATACTATCTAACCTGAATAGTTGAGAAATCACAAAACGGTGTAGTCGAATCGTCGTAGACACATTAATACAAAGTCCTTAATTTACGGTGTCTTATAAAATACCCTGTTGGAAATGTTAAGCTTATTTTCTTCCACCGCTGTCACAAGAAACGCGCTGCTTCAAACAACCAGCATGTCCGCAGCTCATGTTAGAAATCATACATAAATTAACGTTAAATAAACGTTTTCAACATAAGATTTCCAAAGCAAACGCTTATTTCTAGAATGGCCTCCATTAATTGTACAACAAAAACATGGGAATGCCTTCAATTCAATGTTGTAAAGTTCAAAGACTTCAAAGCGAATAATAATTTGATTTTGTTTAAACTACATTTCAACGCAAAATTTTTAGACAGATCAACATAAAAATAACACTTACCTGAATGTGAAGGCATCGGTATGTGCGAGGGGTAATATTTCCCAGGCTGGAAGTGACCGGGATGCTGCACTGTCGTATGCCCGGTAGGAGTGATCCTCGAGGCGGCTCTGTGAACCAGCGCGCCTCGCTCTGCTAGAAAGTGCGGCGGAGGGGCGAAATCCCGGCCTTCCATCCCGACAAAAAACGATAAATCCGAAATCCAGAGCGGGAAACCAAGAGAACCGAACCGAACGCCGCCCAGATGTTATAATCCCGTTAAGAGTTTCGCCTAGGTCTTGCATTCAGCACAGTTTTGGCTTTGACGGCCAAAAAAGTATGTCAGAGTCATTTTTTCTGCAACACACAAAAAAATCACAAGTTGTAGTTTCAATTACAAACCAGTTACACGAGAGAGCGATGCAAATCCAAGCGATCGTATCATATTAGTATCCTTTAGATGTGCAATGGTAATCCTTCATTGAAAACACCAATAGTGTTATAGTCCATTGCTGCGCCTGCGAATGCTGCCTAAACAAATTCTGCGCTCTTTTCTCCAATCTCACCACAACTGAGCGAGCCTGCAAAACACCTCCACATTTACACAAGTCTCACTGCAAGCTATAGACCATTCACAGAGAGATGTCAGGATCGATACAATTTTACTGTATCCTAACGCCTGTACCGAAAACCAAAGACGTTTAAACAAAAAGAAATAAGACAAAGATAAATCAGCCTTTCTGTATTTCATTAACAGAGATGCAGAATGTTACTGTAATATATAGCCTAATCGCTGACGTTTAGTATTACTGCTTTCCTCAAGAACCCTAATTTATATAAGGCGTCAGATTATAAATGTAATTTTTGGTGCATTTTGGCAGTCATTTTACATAAACTACGCTCGTCTGAACTATGCTTTCCATAGCCTTTGAGTATGGGGGTGACAACACACAGATGATGGAGTCTATATAACCACTTTTGACCTCTAATCCTTAAGTTTCCTAAATCACGACTACAAGCAACAAATTATGATCTTGTGCTGGTGCAAATAAGGAGTCTTGTCATGGCAAAATGGTGCATTGAAAGAGATAGTATTGCGACTGTTTATGTGGACTACGTCAAACGGTGTCACTAATGCATTTTATTTATTTTAAATTTCGTCCTTATGGACGGGGTAGTTTTCGCAAGACTCACTAAATTGTAAGACAATTATTGATAAGTCTACCCAATAGAATTATAAGCGCTCCTGCGTATTGTGGTGAGGACTCCTTATCACAGTGCATCACAGATAAGGAAACAAAGACATTTTGAACAAGTCTGAATCTCCAGCTGTGCTTTCCATTTATTCTAAATTACAAACTAAATGAAAGACATCTAGGTCGTATCTCTAGATATTTGACGTTCAGAAAGCCTAAAATCTCTACGTTAGGGGACGTAGAAGAAAACGCACTAGTGAATGAGGCCCTAAAACGTTAGAAGTTCCCAGTTTGGAGTGTGAGGATGATTGCAGTGCCAAATTGTTGTCACCCTCTTACCCATAAACTGAAAAGGAGAGAAAAGTTGTAGAATAGT
>JBAJNP010013360.1:0-12225 GCA_036877545.1 Yasuhikotakia modesta | reverse complement strand
AATTAAAGGAAATTTTGCTTTTTTTACTTTTTAAATAGTTTAAGAGGTTGTGTTGTCTTGTAGGAACACATGGTGCGAGAGGAGGCCAAGGCGCTGTCTCCCAAACAGTGTGCAGTCATTGAATTAGCCCTGGATACTATAAAGGTGAGTAGAAAGCTAGTTGCTATCACATTAGCAACAAGATAGCAACAGGCTAAAACCAATTTTAGTCCTAGCCACCAGATAGCAACTAGCAAAGTTGTTTGGATGATGCTTGTGAGCCCAGTTGTCATTTTTTTTTTAAATGAGGACCCTGATTTAGCTTCTGAGAACCATTGTTTTGTGTTTCCTAGCAATACTTCCATGCTGGAGGTGTGGGGCTGAAAAAGACCTTCCTGGAGAAAAGTCCAGACCTGCAGTCACTTCACTACGCTCTGTCGCTCTACACGCAAGCCACCGATAAACTCATCAAGACCTTTGTTCAGTCCCAGAATACACAGGGTGAGACTCTTCTAGGTCTTCAAAGAGCTTCACAGTGTTTTTCTTTTTTTAATTGGTTTGGTTAATCCAATTTCCACGTTTCTCCCTCACACACACACAAACACATTTTGGGAATCCTGACACACTTTAAATCCAAATGCCCTTGGCTGAGGCACTTAAATAAATTAATTGTAATAAGTGTAATTACTGTAAATGTCACAGCTTTCTTTAGGTGTTTGAGCACAATTTGAAGCTTGTGTGTGTGTGTTTGTTTAATGTCACAGCATGTGAAAATGACATAAAATTGCAGGGGACTGGTAAATACTGCGATCCACTAGCTCTCGCAAGCGATTTTAATTTGATCAATGAATCCACTGGTAACATAAGACATTAATCTACTATTTACACAAGAGCTCCTGGTCTCTTCTCCTTCTTTATCTTCTTCCTTTATTTCTTGATGACTCTAATTCCTGTCGCTGTCTCCTCTCAATGTCTCTGTATTTCTCTGCATCCTCTCCTTCTTCTGTCACCAGTTCATGGAGGGAAGGGGGTAAGATTCACCCATAGCGAGGACGTGTACCCAGAGAAGGGTACGTTCACGCTGGTTCTGGGGCCATTGGCGTCGAAGAACCAATCGGTTGATCCACCAATCAGATCATGCACCTCCCATTCCAATGGGCCAATCGCATGCCCACCCCACAACCACCCATGTCTACTCCAGAAAGGGCCTTTTTGATTCCCTTGCATGTATGAGAACCTGAGAGGAACATGCTGTATGTTCACATGCATTGGTTTGAGATGTATCTTGATGCTACAGCAGTAAATGAAAGTAAACGGATGTAAGAGTGTGTGTGTGTGTGCTTGAACTACACTGTACATCTGACACTAATTGCGACTGACGGGATTCATCCGCAGGCAGGGTCCATGTTCCTTCACAACCACTCAATCTGGTTTCCCTCCCCTCTAGTCTCTTGGGTTCCCCAATTCAGGCCTTACTCTCCCTCGGCCAATCAGAGTTCACTCCTGGGGTCAGGTGATGTGCTTTCTGTCAGCGCGCATTAATTCTCAAGAGCCCTGATGTGACAAACAATGACCCAAGAATCATGTGGCTGTACTGTAAATACTGTTATCATATTTACAACAGACCACAGCCACTTTTATTTGAATTAACAAAAAGCAGTGAATTCAAGTTTTAATTATCATCTTACTGCTGTTTGTTCTGCAGTTCTGCAACATTTTTTTATGTTGGGCAGTTCTGTCATAGTTTGTGACATTAACGTTTGGACTGTGTAGATTTCATATACAAAAGCGTCTGATGATAATTCCTATCCACTTCCTGTGAAACTAATTATGAAATTGAGTTATATGTGTGATTTGCTCCTTGCAATTGTCGCTAAAGGGCAGCTGGTATTTATAATTAAGTGGGCGGGGTCATTCTTGTTCAGAGAACATTTGATTGGATAAAAATAGATCTGGCCCATGCATTGAGGATGACTTTGATATTATTAACCCCCTTTTCTTTAAAGCCTTTCAAATTTACAGTCTCTTTTAAATGAGTTTTGTCAGATTGTTGAAGTCGCTTATAGATGCCCTACATTCTAACAGATGTGAACTAAAAGTCACAAGCAACTTTTAAAAGTTTCCTGCCCCTGTTAAATCAAACCTGTATTCTGTACGTTACATCCTCTGCATCTGATTCGTAAGTTGGCCCAAAGGTTCACCCACCATCTGTGCAGCCAGACGCCATCACGCAACATCAGACCACGAGTGTGAATGGAGATGAATGAGCGTTTTTTCTGCATGCACCTGCCTGCATTAAAACCAAATGAAGGACAATATCAGATGTTCTCCTTCTCTTCTACCCATGAATGTCTGGACTGAAAATGCTGCTGTCACCCCTTCCTGCAGCAAACTAAAACCCATACGCCCATGATATCTGAGAAACGCACTTTGTTTGAAACACTCTGTACTGGAATGCTGTCTCGAATGACTGTTGCGAGCGAATTCTGTGAGGCAATGCTATATTTTGGTTGTCTGTGTGTTATGAACTAACTTAACTGACCATTTCAAGTCATGGCAGCTTGAAATGACTATGTTTGTAGCATGAAGCGATGCATTTTCTACTTGGCTAGCTAGGTAGCTGGCTAGGTAGTACATGGACACCGGAATAAAGTGCGACCCAATGTTGTGCCTGAACAAGCCTCACAAATTCAGATTTAGAAATGTGTTACTGGGAACACTTGTTAAGAAATCAGGTTCAGAGCTTATTGTTATTTGAACGTCTAGCATACAAGGTGGTAGCTGTGGACCATTGGAACCATTTAGAACATGGTTAGCTGGTCCAGCTAATGACCTTCTTAAAGAGATAGTTCAGCCAAAAATGGATTGTACTCATTCTGATGTCATTCCAAACCTATATAGGCTTACTTTTTGAGGAACACAAAAGAAGATATTTTGAGAATTTCTTGGTGGTTTTGTGTCCAAGGGTGCCACTGTTGTGTGGTTACCAAGGTACTTTAAAATATCTTTTGTGTTCCTGAAAACCCAAAAAGGTCATGCAGGTTTGAAATAACATGAGAGTGAGTCAATTTTTGGGTGAACTAAAATGGTTCTGAAATACAGCTGCAGCAGCTGCCTTGATGGAATTTCCATCAAGGGCTCGTAAACATTACCTCAGATACCCTCATACAGAGTATTCATTTACCCCTTTGTGTATCTCAGCGCTGTGTAAATTAACCACCTAATTACACATTTTATTGGATCATTTATAATTCAGTGCGTTCAACATCTGAAATGAACTATGCGCACAGCTGTAAGCTCTGAATTTGTATTAAATAAGTGCTCTCATGAGTGAGATACCTCAGTCGCCATTAATATATTGTTAACGATCCCTTAAGCCAGGATCAACACCATAAATCTGTTCAGACCTCTTTGCAATCCATTCAACACAAAGCATACATTGCCTTTGTATGACCCTATGGCTTAGTAGAACAGAGGTTCCATAGAGGCATACGGATGCAAAGTATTCCTGACATGGAATCTGACTTGGAATCTTTTCATTCTGTAGGCACTGGAGTCGATGATGCAGTTGGAGAAGTGTCTATCCACGTGGAGATCTTCACTCATCCAAACACCGGAGAGCACAAGGTCACAGTAAAGGGTAAGTTGTTCTTTTGATGCTCAACTGAAGCCAGTCGTATGTTCTCCTGGAGTTTAGGCCTCAAAGAATCTTAAGAATCTCTAAAGCTTAGGCTGAAAGTGTGAAAAAATGCTCACTGGATTTCCTAAAACCATTATTTGAGAATAAAAGGTCTTATTAAGCCACTCATTATTTTTTGTTTTAGTGGTCGCTGCAAATGACTTGCGATGGCAAACATCTGGAATCTTCCGTCCATTCGTGGAGGTCTACATCATTGGCCCTCATCTCAGCGATAAGAAAAGAAAGTACGCAACCAAGTCCAAGAACAACAGCTGGGCTCCCAAATACAATGAGACGTTTACATTGTAAGTGGATTGTACTTTCACTTTTCACTTGAATTTTTAGCATGCGTTTCATTTACAGTTTCCACAACATAAATGTTTACACTGAAATTCCTGATGTTGTTGCTTCTCTTTAAAAGCACGTTGAGTAACGAAGTCGGTCCGGAATGCTACGAGCTACAAGTGTGCGTGAAAGATTACTGCTTCGCCCGCGAGGATCGCACCGTTGGAATGGCCGTACTGCAGCTGAAAGACGTAGCGCCGCGGGGCAGCGTAGCGTGCTGGCTTCCGCTAGGTAAACGCATCCACATGGACGAAACCGGTCTGACCGTACTGCGAATTCTCTCCCAGCGCAACAACGACGACGTAGCTAAAGAGTTCGTCAAGCTCAAATCCGACCAGCGTTCTGCTGAAGAGGGGCGGAGCTAAGAACAGGAAGACGCTAGCAAGGCACGATATTTTTAATGTTTGGCAAAAACACTGCCCCTTATTGTTCAGATGTTGCACTAGCACACAGTAAAGAAAAATACTCAGATATTTATCTGGGTCCTTCATTTAATGACCAACTATTTACATGACAAAAAGCAGTTATATATTTGTATCTAGTGCACTGCCATTAGACCTGCCAGTATCGGTTTGTCTAAACAAGCACAATTTGGCACGAGGTGAAACGGACACAGGATGTTGTTTCTCTTGAATACTTGATGTTTGTGATGCCCTTAATTTTTATAACATATTCCAAGACAAAACCTGCCAGAAGATATTTAAATAAAACACATTTATTCCATTTGTTAAAATATATTTGTCCACACGCAAAAATGTAAAACCAGAAACTATCATTTAGAATATATAGAATATTATTTAGGCAATTATTTATTTAGAATGTTATATTTGTAATACTAAGAAAATATAATATTAAAATTATATATATATAATATTATATTAGTTAAATTCTACCTTATTTTTTTTAAACACGTTTACAGAAATGTACCAGATTAAGGCGTGTAGAATTTCTACATACAGTCCCGTTATTTGGCGATCTTTGATGATGTCACAATGTTACAAAACCTCTTTTGCTGCCTTTTAATCGTTCTTGCGCCCTTAAAAGGGTGCCTTTAAAGTCAGGGTATCATTTCTCCACTAAATGTATAACATCTCACCCCCTGACCGCCGGAAAGGGGCCAAAGCCCCCTTTTAGGGACCAAAACCCCTTATGGGTCAGACTTCTTATGCAAACGTTTAGAAGCACAAGCAAATGATGAAAATAGACCAACTGCCCTGCGACAACCAAATACACCTCTAAACGCAGGCGGTTGCTTTTCCTGTAGCACGAAAATGGCTCACTGTTATTTTTTGAGGGGACGTCACGAACAGTAAACACAAATTCTGCTAAGTGGTGTCAAAATGACATATTGCCTCTTTGTGAAATCTTTGTTTATTCCCAGAGTTTACGTGTTTCTAATTTGATTTTCTGATTTGTTCATGTATGTGTAAGAACGAGTGGCTTGCCTGTGCGATTTATTACGTTTTGTTAGCATGATTAGCCGCTATGATGTACACAGTGTGTATTGAAAAACACTGCTTGTGTTAGACACCAAAGTTGCCTGTTTTAGTAAAATGTATGTACACAAAAACTAGGGCTGTCAATTTACTGTATTGATGTGATTATAAAAAAAAATCGAACATTTTTATTGTTACCTGAAACCATACGTAAATTGTGATATTTGACAACAGCTGAAGGGTTTGCTAAAAAAAATGTACCTAAAATGAATTAGAATATCATGTCATTTCTTCAGTCTTTACAGCCGGAGTCTGATCAAGAGACCTTGAATATTTGACTGCTCTATAAAGGCAGATTTTTTTAGGTGACATGCAAACTAGCATCATGGGAAATGGGAGGCGTCTCATTTTTGTGTCTCTCAATCTGTGCATCAATACCTCTCAAAACACTCTGAGGAGTCCTCCTATAGAGTTGCCATGGCAACCACTGATGAATCCTGCCATTTTACTGCCAAACCGTCCACCATATTAGATGAGACGCTGTGTGTTCTCACATTTTGTACCTGTAGTTTCATCCTAAGTGATAAACTCTGCATGTTTTTGTGCTTGTGGAAATCTTGGGCCATGTTATCAATCTAGCACCACATCAGATTTTTAAGTGCAACTATAGTTTTGTCTCCCCAATGTTATTTCTTTAAAACTGGCGTCTATGCATCTATCAGAATGAGTTTGTAGTGATTTAACAGCCTTGTATTGTTTACACTCTGGGTCATCAGCGCAAATCGTTCGCTGACCCTCTTTAAACCGCCGCTGTCGCTCTAACTGGAAATAGCATTGATGAATGTTGAATACACTTACACTTGTTTTGTCAATTCGTTAATAGGGCAACAGGGTGGAAAATGTGTCTAGCTAAAAATACTTGCTGAAATGCTGAAGCAATTTCAACGAAAGGCAAGATGGCCGTCTGTAAATATTACAGACACAATCTGAGCATGTAGTAGACATACAAGCACACAAAACTACACACAGACACACAAGTGCATATTGCGACTAAAGCCCAACGTGAACAATCCAACAGTGACTTGCCTGTATATATGAAGCAGTGCATGTTGGGAAATCTTTTTTGTGCCAGCATGTATCTTTGACGTGATATTGAACTGTTGTCCTCGTTTACGCTTTATTTTGATATTTGGGTATTTTTTTCTATTTTTGAAAGGCTTGTGAATATTTAAATATGTATTACTGATGTGTAGCGGTACAGAGTATTAGCATGAGAGATTTTTTTATACAAAGATGTTTCTAATTTTCGTTTTTCTAAATATGATTGTTCTTATGGGAGATGGAGGTAAAACACAAATGTCACGCCTTGGTTTGTTTCTACTTCCAATAAATGGGTAAAATACACCTTGTGTTTTTCTTTGTGATGTGATTGGTCAAGATGCAGTCAACAATGTTCGCAAACTATTTCTGTATTGTGCCTCTGAGTAAAAAAACAAACATTCAAACAATGTGGGGTTGACTTTTATTGTAGGACAGGCAATTTTAGAGACACTAGCAATAACAAGCTAGTTTTAAAAACAGTTCAGTAAAGCTCATTACATTCTGACCAAATGCAATGTTTGGACAAACATTTTATGGACAATCGTCTTCAAGAAAATATGTATTTATATAAATATGAGTGCTAGTAAATATTGCTTAGGAAAAGTGACCCTATTGGACAGATTCTTGGAGGGGGAGGGGCTTTTAAAAAAGGAAGTCGCCTCAAACGTGTGGAAAATTTTTAAACTTCACAAAAGAAAGATTGTGAGCATTTTTTATAACTAATTTAAAACAACATGCATATCTAAATCGTTTGCAATGTGGTAATGCACATTACATTTTATATAACATTATATTAAAGGCCAAGATATAAATACAGTTTGTCATCAGTAGAAAACATTTAGAATTCACTCCTTTATTCATTTAGAAAACTAAACCTACAAAAAATCACATTTAATTGTGATTTCTAAATGAAGTTGCTAAACACAGATGCTCAGAATCTGCGCAGGAAAGACAGCCTGAGGGATTCTGGGATATCCAGCAGGGCAGCACTGACCGGTGGCGGTGGCTGATAAGGGAAGGTGACGGGAAACACCCGCCTGACATCCAGCAGTAGCTGAGGAGGCTGCCCCTCCGACCGCCCCTTCAGCATCCCCTGGGAAACCCAACAGCGTTATCGCTCATGGCAACAACCCCCAGCATCCCCCCATACAATTTCTGTATTTAAACCAGCTTGCGTGCGATTGGTTAGTGACTTTTTTTTTTACTTACCTGCACGATTCGGATGAAATTCAACGTCACCCTTTCCTCCAGGTCGCTCTGAGGCGTGTACAGGCTCAAGATCTTCACAATCTGCAGTAAATCACACAAGTTTAGACTGTTCAACATTTCACCCATTTAAAAGGGTGGGGGTAATATGGCTGTTGCTCCACCTGCTGGTTGGACAGCGCATTGCAGGCTTGCACCATGGCTTGTGCGTCCGTTTCGGTCTTTTTGCTCATTTGGAGAAGCTGCGCTGCTTGTATCAGCGGCTCCAGGGCGCCCACAGCGCCCCCTGTCTGCAGCGAGCGGCTGCGCAGCCACTCCTCCAGCAAACTGATGTTATACCTGAAACAAACGTTAAAACAACCAAACCACTCATTATCCTATTTACAGGTCAAGCAAACACTTTAAAAGACTAGTTTTATGGCATTTCACTGTAAATACAACATTTACTTTTGGATGTATGCGTTACTATATATAACTATATGTGCTACTGACTTTATGTTATATAAGTTTAATTTCATAAGTCATCAAGTCATTCAACAAGAAATTTTACCTTCCCATTCTAATGTAAACAAAAAAAATGTAATATAAAAAGGACAAAAAAAGGAAAAACGTCCAGACATTTAGTAGATTGTATTTTTGAGTTTTAGACAATTTAGTTTTTTGTTTAATTTGTCAGCACTATGCCTTTATTTACAAAACTACACATATGGCTAAAATGATGCATTGCACTGTGATATTATATGAGCACTGGTTCCACTGTAATGAAGGAATATGGCTTGAAATGAAGCCGGGAGACCTGATCTGCAGGCCGCGGCCGCAGAAGCACATGTCCTTGCGTAGCAGGAGGCTGTTGAGGGTGCTGGCGGCCAGCAGGTACATCAGCTGGTGAAAGGCTTGTTCCAGCACCGCCGAGGGCAGATCCTGCCGGGAAAGAGCTGCGTGCAGCGCTCCCAGTTCCCGCAGAACCGCAGACATACTGGCCCCATCCGCTGCGCCGGGAGTCCGGGGATCTGAGGCGGCACGCTTGCGTCCGGAGCTCGGCTTTATCGATGATCCTGCCAGACCAGGGATTGTGTCGCTTTCAAGCATGGCAGGTACTGGAGAACAAAAGATGCATGTTGCAAAATTTATTTAGTTGCAAAAATTATTATATAATTATATTTATTATATAATGCAATTTAATTATAATCCACAATACAAATTTATGACAATATATAATATAAAGGACAAATGAACCAAATTGTATGTTTTACATGCTTGAACTGGTCAATATGTATCTCCTTTTCATTTTTTTATTTCAAACTAAATTTTAATACATTTCTTCTACTGGAATTTTGCTCATTATTACCAAAATTTGACATAAATATTCAATGTATGCATAATAAACACATTATACTACTTATTACTTATATAGCAGTATGTTGTTAATACAACTATCCATATATGAGTTCCTGTTAACCTGAAGTTAACCTGACACTATATTTCTGTGACTTGTACCTATGATGGGCTGCAGGCGACTCTCTGAGATGGACAACAGCTGTTGGTATGTCTGAATGCAGAGGTCACTGAACATCCGGACCGACTCCTGAACATCAGTCGTGAGGGGAACCAGCTCCTCTGATCCGCTCATTTCCTGCAGGACAACATTCAGATCCGGTGTTAATTCTGCAACAAAACTCCCAAAAGATTGAATGTTTCCAAACAGGTTTCCCCTGAACTCTTCCTGTGTCAGCTATTGGTCAGACCATTAGAAAGCCCATAGTTGTTTCTGCATATCTCCAAATTTGGACAGGAGAGTATTTGACCATTTAAAGGTATATTTTAAGAAAAACACACTAACACACTTTGTAACTCACCTGTCGGGGACAGTGTTGCGTAAGCAGGTCCTTCAGCAGGTAAGTGTTTTTCAGCCACATTGCTGTCATGTCCAAATCGTTGCCGTGTTTCTACCACAACAATCGCATTTGTAAATATATTTAAATAACACAATTGTAACAATGGTATAATATAATAAAACAGCTGGATATCATAACATTTGCTCTACACAGTTTTTTAGAAATCCATTAAAATGCGGAGAGGATAATAATAATGAAAGGATAAAACTAATGAAAATAATAATGAAAGATAATAATAATCATCATCATCATCAATTATTAACGTTTTTAATTGGTTGCTTTATCATTTCTGACGGCACTTGGATTAAAGTGCAATTAATGTAAAATATCTCTCAACATTAAGCAATAATATAACATACAAAATCCAATATTGCATATAAATGCACGTTCCTTTCTTATTAATAATCATTATTATTATTATTATCAATGTTATTCATATTAATGTAACTTAAGTTTGTTGTTTACCTTTAAGGCACTTTTGAAGCCGCCCGCGGCAGCGACGCACAGCCCCCTCGCGCGCGTCTGATCGCCGCTGCCGTCCGCCTGACGCACGCAGAGGAACAAAACCCGCGCCGCCAACCCGGAGGGTAAAGACAGCGCGCTTTCCACCCGCAAATCTGCGGCAAACCCGAAAGTAAACTTTGTATTTCTGTGCTGTATTCATAACGTTTGTTTACCTGTTATGAGGTTCCTTATGAGTTTGTTTTCATCTTTCCTCCGGCACTCCAGCAGTCCGGTGAGGGTCTGGATCTTCTGAGGAGCTGGAGATGTTGGATCTTGAGGTTCTGCGACGACCAGACCTGAGCAGAACATGCATTAAACATGATCATTTATCTGTTTATCATCAAACGTAGATCTGTTATGTTCTTTCTTAAGAATAACACATTTTTGTATATTTGTTTATTATTTTGTACAGATTGAAGCTTTAGTTTCATTACTGCATGTGTGTTTTATTGAGGACCTGCGTATGCTAAAATTTTCCTGAGCGTCACAGTGTGTCTGAGTTCCTGAAGTTCTCGCCTCAGTCGAGAACATTCCTGTTCCCTCACCACCACCTGATCTGTAAGATCCTTCAAAACAACAAACATTCAGGTCCAACAAAGTATGTTAAGATGACAGTTGTCCAGAAATAAGGATTTAAGGTGGATTTGGCACCTTTATCTCATTATCTCCAGAGGTATCTTGATCTCTCTCTTGAAGTTTCAATCTGAGGGCAGATATCTCCTGCTCCCATTGAGCTCTTTGAGACAACAGCTGCATCTCCAAAAACCTGAAGTCACCAAAACAGTAATGGTCACATGACATGCTACTTACTGATGCCTTCATAGTACCAAAACATTGTTCTGGTGTTTTGTAAACTGAGGTGAACTGACTTGTTGGCCACCCGCACAGCATCGTAGGCATGTTTGAGATCTTCTCCCATCATCTTCTCACCAGAGACCTTGGCCACGCCCACATTCTCCATTAGGATGTCCTGCAGGTATTCCAATTCAACAATAATTTGAAGATATCAGGTACCTAGATGTCTACCTAGATATCAGGTAGACAGTTAGATCTTCATCCAAAATCATGGCTTTGCAATCATACCAGAGGTTGCTCAGAGCTCCAGGGTCTCCTGTCGGTAGGTGACGTCACGCTGACCCTCCTGACCTCCTCGGGCGACGGGAAGACGGGCGAGCTTGAGAAGGGTGTGGAGATGGGCGACGGAGGCTCCAGAGATACGGCCGAATCGGTTCTTCTGTGTCCACGTGAACGCTGGAGACAGTAACCGTAAACATTATCATTCATAGGTATGTAATTAACAAACATTATTATATCAAATAACTGCTTAATGTATGATTATTATTATTAATATATATTCAAAAAACTAAATATTGATCTATAATCGCATAGAACTTGAGGTTGTATTTACCAAGTTGAATTGTAAATATTTATATTTCAATTTAAAATGTGATACATTCACATGTAAACACCTTCAGTTAGAAACAGAAGAGAATTAAATGAAGAATGATTTAATATCATTAAATATTAATATTGATATCTGTAGTATTAATATTTAACCATGTTATGGATCATGATACCAGAGGTTCTCATCTTGAGGTTCTTGAAAATGTTTTTAATGGTCTAAAAAAAGTTTATGGAGTTAAATAACAAGATTTTCTGATAGGTGGAAAGATGGTCACAGATGTACCTCGGTGTTGGTGAACATGCTCATATCTCTGAGGTTGTCGTATCTCTGTTCCAGTCTGGTGAACTCTCTGAGTAAGCTCTGATATCTTCTCCTCTCCTCCTCCAGATCTGCCCTCGCTGCCGCATCTGCCTGATCTGCAGACTGCCGCCGGCTCTCTGCAAAACACTCTTTATATACATCAGTGTTTCTTCAACTTGGTTACCAAGGAGACAGAAGTGTCAGTAAAGTGGATGTCTGAGATAACATATAAGACGTGAAGAAAGCAAAAACTAATTTCCAACCAAGCTGTAATTTCATGCATTCAGCAGATCAGCATGTGTGTTTGCATGGGATTCAAACCTACAACCTTTGTGCTGCTAACACAATGCTCTACCCACTGAGCTCCATTTGCCT
>JBAJNP010013359.1:0-12226 GCA_036877545.1 Yasuhikotakia modesta | reverse complement strand
CACACTCACACACTCTCACACACACACACACTCACACACACACTCACTCACTCACACACTCTCACACACACTCACACACACACACACTCACACTCACACACACACACTCACACACACACACGGTTGCTCTTACAACCGTATAAATGTCATGGTGTTTTAAAGTCATGACCCTCAAAGTGTCAAAACATGGTTTGATCGGATTAGCCCGGACGTGCTCTCTGAGGGTTGCCATGGAGACGGCCCGGCGACTGTAGACCGGAGTTGACTTTGATGGGCTTGTGGAAGCTGCAAACACAGTCGACTAATGCAAAGTGCTGCGTGTTCTTGCTTCCTGGTTTCTTCTGCTGCTACGGTTCTTTTAACTTTCTTTTGTGTGGAACGACAGCCTTTGAGCTCCTAATTTAGAGCCGCTTTTGTTCTGTGGCAGTTTTTCACAGTGTCTTTGTGTAGCGTTATAAAAGCTTGACATGCAGCAGGAAGGATGGATGTCTGAGGAGACGTGACAGAAGAACAGAGAGAGAATGATGTGGCCAGTAATTAAACACATCTCCTCTGAACTCCTCTCACCAGCCTTATTTACACGTGCAATGTATTCATGAATCCACAGTAAAAATCTGATTTCATAAAACATCAGATCCGTTTGATGAACAGACGCATGATTTTAAATTGTGTGTTTGTCATGACCTTTATATGCGGGTGAAAGTGTTTTAATTAGCTTACACTCCCATAACTGTTACAGAACACAATAAAACACTGAATAAACAGTGTTGAGTCAGAGTGAGTGTGTTCATGTGTGACAGCTGCTCTCTGGAGAGACAGACAGATGTCAAGTAATGAAATTCAGTCTTACTGCCATTGATGACAATGTGATAATTAATCCTAATGCCTGAGACGTGCAGATAAATCAGTGCATCCGTCTACATATTTAATCAAACAAACATGTCTGTGCAGTACCAGAGTTTTCCAGAGGTTTTAAAGTAACACAACCGCGGATTAATAATCTAATGTTTTTCCTGACAGCCCTGTATTCTGCTCAACAACATACAGCAGCTCCGAGTTCAGCTGGAGAAAATGTTTGAGTCCATGGGAGGAAAGCAGGTTAGTAGTTTAGCTGCTGAAGTTAACTGGTTAAATGCTGGTGAAATGTTTCTCCACTAACCCTCCCGTGTATGTTTGTAAGTTATCGTGTGCTGTAAGTCTGTGTTTATCTCACGCTGGAATTACTGTTATCATTCATCAGTTTGACATGAAAGATTTTTACAACCAGAAACTTATTTATATTGATTCATTTCCCCTCTTAAAGAAATAACTGATTTAAAGATAAACAAAGAAATGTGGTAAATCCTCTTGCTTCTGAAAGCTGTGACTGCAGTTGTTCCGGCGTGACAGATACTGTATCGTCTCCTGTGAGCTACGCTTGTGCTGTACAGTAACTGTGGTAATCTGAGTGTTTCCTGTCTTCTGTTTGGGTCGGTGGTCTCCTCTGGGCTCATGCACCAGGAGGAAGGTGTTGTTGTCCTCTGTAAGGTGTGTGAACAGGTTCTCCTCTCCCGTCACTCAGAGCCAGTGAGAAGATTCTAGAGCTGCAGAAATCTCTCATCATCTCACACAAATCTTTCACCCAAAAATACAAACTGTGATCATTTACAAACCTCCATGACACACAGACACATACCTCTGAATATTTACTACATATGTTTATGACTCTGTCTTGTCACTGACTCTCTGTATATAACTGTATGTATGTATTTATATATAAAGAGTCAATGACAAGACAGAGAGTTTTCTGTTTCTGTTTTCTTTGTGTGAAAAACAAACCCCACAAACTCTTTGTTTCACAGGAAAGTTTAGAGTAAATAATGACAGTTTAATTTCTGGGTGAACTGTTGTGTAGCAGAGCTCTAGAGCTTTCTGTGAACTCTGGTCAGTCATCGAAACCCCGCCCACTTCACTCCTTCCTGTTTAAGGTCCCGCCCCTTGAAAGCATGACACACCTCTTCAAATCATTTAGCATGAAACCTCATAGCAGCGATGCTAAATCCTTTACTGAGTCTCAGGTCTCAGTCACACTGTCAGATCAACATTGTGTTTATCAGGGTTACATTCTGTAGACGACAGAATCATCTCAGAGTTACAGCAGGAGAATCAAACGCTGAACATTTTTGGTTCAAGTGACCTTTAAAATTGATCATTAACTGTCGTCACAGTTTTACCTGAACCTTTAACTTGTTTTTTAATGTGAAACTTTTGGGCTAATTTGGACGCCAGCAGTTTTGTTTTCATTTTAATCCTGGTGTTTAATTTCCTGAGGTAAGATTAAATCTGATGAGTGTTTATTGTTTTATTTTGCTTTAATAAAAACCACCGGTTTGCAGCTTGAGTTGATACAGATTAAGATCTGTCAGCTTCACAGTCACTCAGTGTTCATCTCTGCATCAGTTCTTATTCAGACACTAAGCCATTTGAGTGTAATTTAAGATGAATGAAGAATGATCGTGGGTAAGATTGTCTATCTGTTGAGGGAACACTACAGGCTATTATCCTCAAACAAACTGCAGCTCTTAGAACGTGAGACTCATTTATGAACTCAGTTTTCTTCATGAGATTTCAGTTCTTTCACCTAATGTTTCCATTAGATGATGTTAAAATGTTCCACAAGCAACTGAAGATTAACATTTTTGAGATAGGATAAATAATGTTAAAAAGTTCTGCTTTGTTACTGCAAGAGTGTTTTTGATCATTTAAAGAAACTATTTCAGAACATCAGCCAATGTTCTAAGAACGTTCCCTGTTAGCGGAGTATAAAACTCTCCAAATATAACTCAGTACCACAGCTCCCAAAGCAATTAGCAAAATGAAATAAAAAAGTAATTACAGGAGCTCATTATGGTGGATTTATAAATAAATGATTCCAAACTGTCCAGGAGGAATGAATGGTGGAGGTCAGTTTTAGCTGAGCGTCTCACAGCAGAAGCTCTCAGAGATCCGTATCTGAACAGCTGAAGATATGAGGGACAGCCCAGGTTTAATATCCATGTTCTGTTCAATCTCACAATTACAGTCAAACTCAATTAGACAGTAAAGCTAATGTTCGGCATGTATTGTCTTGCCTTGGGCATGTATTTGCATTACAGCAGCTTCTGAGAGTCTGGTGTGTGTTTGTGATTTTATTCTCATGCTAATTCAGCACATTATAATGCAAAACAATCCTTGTGCTTTAAAGGCACATATACAGGAGGAACGTTTGTCTGGTTAGTTTGGCACAGCAATGATAAGGTTGGAATGCCAAACACCTGCGACTCACTGGCTGATCAGCCTGCGATGATCAGAGGCTTGTATTGAGTTTGCAGCCATCATCAGAGATTGGTCAGTCGAGACAGACTGTGTACGCCTGACTAATAAAATCACCAAACCATGCCACTCAAACCAATCTGTCTGCCAGTTCTGAACCCAGGGTCTTGTGAAGCTGATAGAAACTGAGTCTTATTGATTTTTATACAACCAGAATCCAAAATAAACTTACGGCAGGTGAAGGAGAACATGTACTGTATGATGTACATGTACTGAGAACATGTACTGTATGATGTACATGTACTGAGAACATGTACTGTATGATGTACATGTACTGAGAACATGTACTGTATGATGTACATGTACTGAGAACATTTCATGCTGACCAACATTGTTTATTTATAAACATATTTTCATTGGGATTATTTAGCTGATTTGTTTATTGTTAAATGTTGTTTTAAAATTGTTTATTTAATACACTCTTGAATAACCTTTTGGCCAAATGTTCTTAAAGAACCATGCTTTTGATATCCAAATTCTGAGAGTCTAGAACATTTTTCACTACAAAGAACATTTTTTGCAACAGAAAGGTTCTTTATGGAACCATTAAGCCTGATGGAGAATCTGTTAAGAATGTTTATTTTTAAGTGTAGATGATTTGGGTGTCAAATCAAGGGTCAAATTAATACTCATACAAGTCCATCAGGTCCTAAACTAACAGATTTAGGTTGTAGGAACGTTTCCTCTGCATCAATAAGACAAAAGCAGTTAAAACACTATTTAGAAAGTTGAGAGACGTCCCTGTGAGCGAGGATCAGCCAGCATCTCTCCCTCACGCCTCAGTGATGATGTTAATCCTGGACCCTGAACACAGATAATGAATGAATGATTTTATAATCAATAATGATGGATAACGCAGAGTTTCTGTAGTTACTGTGTTTTTGATGTGGCGGTTGTGCAGTCAGTGATTGTGTGTGTGTGTGCGTGTGTGTGCGCGTGTGTGTGTGTGTGCGTGTGTTTGTGTGTGCGTGTGTGTGTGTCTGTGTGTGTCTGTGTGTGTGTCTGTGTGTGTGTGTCTGTGTGTGTGTGTGTGTGTGTGTGTGTGTGTTACAGCTNTGCGCGTGTGTGTGTGTGTGCGTGTGTTTGTGTGTGCGTGTGTGTGTGTCTGTGTGTGCGTGTGTGTGCGTGTGTGTGTGTGCGTGTGTGTCTGTGTGTGTGTGTGTCTGTGTGTGTGTGTGTGTGTGTGTGTGTTACAGCTGGACTCTGAGGCCAGTGGTCTGTTGAAGGAGCTGCAGAACAAACTCAATGCTGTACTGGATGAGCTGAGTGGAGTGTTTGGCTGCAGGTGAGAGCTGTCAATCAACATCACCTGCATCATGTGACCCACAGACCCTCTGATGTCATGTTGACGGTTTAGAGAGTTTCAGGAGAAATTAAATGTCACAATATTAAACAAACATCAAACCACATTTGTATTATAAATGTGACACATTTCTCTGGGGATTCAGTGAGAAATAATACATGATGTTTGTATTTCATTTGTGTGATGTTGGTAATATTATCTGTTTCTGTCTGTTTTTACATCAACAGAAAGAAAAATGGAAACATTCATGTTAAAGATAATGAAACGTTTTACCTGTAACACACAGTATGATTACAGATCATGTTTATTATCTAATGAAGCATTTCATTAAATGTTCTCCTGAGAAACAGACATCAGCTCAAGTGATGCAGTGGAAACATCTCAAGTGAAGTGTGTTGTTGTTAAACTGAGGGGTTGTTCTGCAGCTTTAAGCCGGTGATTGAGGACTGTGTGAAACAAATGAACCAGGAGCTCATGCAGATGAAGGGAAACACAGGGAACAAGAGTCACGCAGCCCTGGATGCAGAAACCGTCCTCAGACCCCTCATGGACCTGCTGGACAAGAAGTAAGAAAAGCCCAGAGATCCATCATCAGATGTTCTCAGTGTGTTCTTCTGAAACATCTGATCTCTCATGTCTTCTCTGCAGTTTAATGCTGTTTGCTAAGATCTGTGAGAAGACGGTTCTAAAGAGGGTTCTGAAGGAGCTGTGGAAGATTGTTCTCAACACCATTGAGCGTCAGATTGTTCTACCTCCTCTCTCAGACCAGACAGTGAGTCTCTCTCTCTATCTCTCTCTCTCACTTGTAAATCGTACAAACGTTTCCATTATGTAACATAAACATTGGAAATGTTTTGAATGTCATTTCTGAATGTGTCTGTGTTTGTTTAACAGCAGGGAGCTCAGATGATCTTCAGCGCTGCTAAAGATTTGGGTCAGCTGTCCAAACTGAAGGTGTGATTTTACCTCATGATTAAGGCTGTAAATGAAAACTCAGGTTTCACGTTTCTATTACATAAAAAAGTTTAAAATGTTTGTTAAACATTTTGGGAACTTTAAGAATGTCCCGTTTTATAGACGTTGCATTAAGCTTATTGGTTGGTTAAAAACATTATTGAAACATTTTTTAATTCTGTAACTTAAAATGTTCCATTAATAACCTAAGAATAACATTTTGATATAAAATATACTGCTAAAAAAAATTTTTAGAATGATTCTGATACAGGCAGATTAATCCTGCCCACAAGCACAGTTTCTTCATCTCTTCATCTTCTTCATTCTCTCCTCATTTCACATGCATTGAAACACTGTTGTCATCTCCAGCTGTTGTATCGTTGAGGCGTCTGTCCTCTGTACTGAATAACTCTCATGGTTGTGTTTCTATGGCTCTGTTCCCAGTGTCTCCAGCTTACATAAACACCATCATTACAGCATTAGCGTTGCTAAGGTGGTTACTAGGGTGGTTGTTAACTGGTTCAAAAAAAAATAAATTGAGCTCAGCCCTCCAGTCTCTGTGAAGTTTTTAGGTCATTGAGGTTTCTAGATGTGGCAGAAGTCTCATAAACAAGATCTGTACCACTTTTGGACCTGAAACTGGGAAAGTATGACAGAAATAAGCTGGAGCTGAAGACACAGAGAGGAACTTGCACTGAATTATTATGGGGTTAATTTTATTAAGTTTAAGTCTGTGTTACATGTGCAGAGTTACAGTTTCACAGACTGAATCATCTCACAGAATCACAGCGACGCTACAAACTCTTTATTTCCTGTGAGAATTGTTTCTTTAGATTCTGATCAATGGTGGAGAGCTCTTCAAAAACCCTGTTGACCTCTGACTGCGGTAGACCTGCCGAACGCCTCATTAAACACCAGTTATCCTCATAAATCCATAAATCCTGCTTTCTCTCCCAGTTTAACCCACAATTTTCATTTAAATCACTGCTGTGCCTCTGATATTGAAAAGAGAAATGAAAGAATATTACAATAACAAAAACAAATATATTCTTTGATATAATAAAGTCAAGAGTCCCTCAGACAGGTGTGATTTGTCAGAGGGTTTGATGTATTGTGAAAGAAATTCATTAACCTGTAAATGAAGAGAGATCTGAGCCAATCAGCAACAGGGGGCGTGTCCACCAGCTGTTAGTCTTTGCCTGTGTTGTGCAGCATGTTCATTATTTTGAGTTTAATGGAGGGAGGGAGTGTTTGACTTTCTGTCTGTCCGTCTGTCTCAGGAACATGTGATTCGAGAGGAAGCTCGCAGTCTGAGCCCTCGGCAGTGTGCAGCCATGGATCTAGTGCTGCCTACCATCAAGGTTTCTGCCTCTCTCTCTTTCTCACTCTCTCTGTTTTGAGGTGACTTCATGGACAGATACTTTCACACACATTACAGCAGAGCTGCAGTCAGACAGTGTGCTGTGTAAATCAATCACACTGTTTAAAAGAATGTATTAGTAATGAGATTACAGTGGGACAGATCTATAGTACGCTGATGAAACATCATGTAAGATGATGAAAACTCAGGGCAGTTGGTTTGTGGCCGGCACACACATTCTGTCTGTGTCTTTAATAAACGGGCAGTTTATTAAGTGATCAGATGTGTTGTGTGTTTATTGTGTGTACTGTACTGTACTGTAGGCAGGGAGAGAGTACAGTAGTAACTACATGAGACTGTATTGTGTGTTTATTGTGTTGTTTCAGGGCTGCTGTGTAATTTTCTGATGTGTTGATGTGTTTTTCCTCTCAGCAATATTTCCATGCGGGAGGAAACGGTCTAAAGAAAAACTTCCTGGAAAAGAGTCCAGACCTGAAGTCTCTGAGATACGCCCTTAGCCTTTACACACAACCTACAGATGCCTTGATCAAGAAATACATATGCACTCAAATGTCTCAAGGTGAGAGTGTGTTTGTGAGCAGATGTGTCCTGCTATATGACCTGCTGCATCCTGCCAGAGTCTGAGGTGCTCGAACTGCATGAGATTCTGAATCTGTTCCAGTCCACACTGAGCCGTTTACATAGACAACATTTCCATCGTTTACTCACCCTCATGTCATTCCAAACGCTGTTGTTTAGTACCAACATACTTAACAATATTTTCTTTTGTGTTCTCAGAAGGAATCAGTGTCTCTTTAAAGCATCTTAGACTGTTTCAGGGTTTAGGCAGCAGAATTAATGATGCCGTCTTAGAAATATTAGACCACCGAGGGTGTTTATTTCCAGGTTGTAAGAATGATGTCAAACAGCAGTAGTATGTAGTATGCAGTATTTAGCGCACAGTACAGTAAGCAGTATGTTAGTGTTCCATCCTGTGTGTGTGTGTGTGTGTGTGTGTGTGTGTGTGTGTGTGTGTGTGTGTGTGTGGTTCATGTAGGCTGTGATTCATCATTTCAAATCTGGGGTGTTCTGTCAGGGCAGGTGATGGAGAACCAGGGTTCCTCTGGTTCTGAGAAGAAAATCTCTGTTAGTCTTACAGCATTTTTCTAGTTCACCGCACTGTTCTTTACACTTTCAGGAAAAGCAACTTTGATCACAAACTCAGTCTAGCATCCAGCTGTACTGTGTGACAACCAGCTGTAGTTACAGACTCACTCTTGTGTATTTCTGGTGACTGAATCTATATTCAGAAGAATATCTGAAGTTATATTCAGAAGAATCAGCACAATGTAGCAAGTGCTTGTTTGACACCTCAAACAAGCTGAGATTTAGTCTGAACTCATGAATTCAGTCTCTAATGTTTCCATCAAAAACATTACAAATGTTATATTGAATGTTGCAGAAATCTTATCACAGATGAATGTCTGTGAATGAGTGTCTGTGGATCTGAGGGTTTGTTGAGAGTTAAACTGCAGGAATCGCTATAAACATCTTTCTTTTATCTTCAGAACTTCAGGTTCTCTTGTTCTGACCCTTTAAAGGGGTCAAAGACAAAACGACAGAACTGAAGTCAAGCTTATGTTAAATTCTTCTTCTAACAGCTGTTATTTGCTTTAGCAGCTGTTGTTGAGACGTCCTGAAATTCTGCATCTAAATGTTGTCTGAAAATTCACAGACTCCACCTTCAGTGTTTGTTACACGAGGTCAGAGAGCAAATAAAACAGAGAAGTTTAATTAAATCATGATTGATTGGTTCGGTCTGTAGACTTTCATTTAACTCACCCAGCACAGCTAACAGGAAACCTTCTCAGAACATTGGCTTACAATCTCTAAAGTTTTCTCAAATTATCAAAAGTTGATGCAGTTATATTAGTGGATATTTACCTTATATATTGTATCCAAAACGTTATTCTAAAGTAGCTAGTGGAACGTTTTTAAAATGTTACAATATTAAAAAACCAAACAATAATACTTCTAACACTGAGTTTAAGACCTGAGATGACATCTCAGATCTAATAGATCAGATATGAGATTCTTCATTCAGAGGCACTGACACACACAGCTATTAAAACTGAATTAAGGAGAAGCAATAAAGATTTAATTGTATAGAAGAAAAATGCTATAGATTTTTCTTAAAGGCACGAAAGATTCTGAGTGTCTGTTTCACTGTGAATGATGCTTGAGTTTGGCTTTCATGCCTCAAAATACAAAAGAACTTTGTTAAAGGTTCGTGTTATTTCTGCTCTGCAGGACTTAATAAATGAATGAGTTTAAATTGCTTTAAGTTTTATTTTCTGCTATAAAAACAGTGCGCGCAGTACTTTCTTAGGTCTGTTATTTAAATTAGGTCTTACATTTAAAAAAACCTCTCACCCTTAACATTTGTCCTAAATAAACATGAACGTGTGTGTGTGTGTGTGTGTGTGTTTGATATGTGACTGACATGTTTTAAAACTGTTTCCAGGTCAGTCAGCGTCTGGGTCGTTTGGGGAGGTCGTCATACAGGTGGATCTGATCTCACACCCCGGTACAGGAGAACACAAAGTCAGCGTGAAAGGTACCACACACACACACAGTCAATAGTTCTGCTGTTTTTTACTGACCCACACTCTAACCCTAGCAAAAATATTTGCTTTTTTTACTATTTGCTTTTTGACTGAATACTAGATTAAAGAAAAATACAACAATATAGTGTTGAATTATAAATGAGATCATATTCCTCTGCAGTTGTGGGTGTGAACAACATTAACTGGCAGACCAACGCCATGTTCCGTCCGTTTGTGGAGATCAGCGCTGTTGGACCACAGCTGACCGACAAGAAGCGCAAGTTCAGCACCAAAACCAAGAACAACAACTGGTCTCCAAAATACAACGAAACCTTCCAGTAGTAAGTCAGTCGCTTTCAACTTCAGAGTAACTTCAGAGGTTAGAAAACATAAGATCTCAGACTCATGAACACATTAGACTCATGAGCACATCAGACTCATGAGCACATCAGACACATGAACACATCAGACTCATGAACACATCAGACTCATGAACACATCAGACACATGAGCACATCAGACACATGAACACATCAGACTCATGAACACATCAGACACATGAGCACATCAGACTCATGAGCACATCAGACACATGAACACATCAGACACATGAACACATCAGACACATGAGCACATCAGACTCATGAGCACATCAGACTCATGAACACATCAGACTCATGAGCACATCAGACTCATGAGCACATCAGACTCATGAACACATCAGACACATGAGCACATCAGACACATGAACACATCAGACTCATGAGCACATCAGACACATGAACACATCAGACTCATGAGCACATCAGACTCATGAGCACATCAGACTCATGAGCACATCAGACTCATGAGCACATCAGACTCATGAGCACATCAGACTCATGAACACATCAGACTCATGAGCACATCAGACTCATGAACACATCAGACTCATGAGCACATCAGACTCATGAGCACATCAGACTCATGAACACATCAGACTCATGAACACATCAGACTCATGAGCACATCAGAGTTTAACAGAGAGCAGAACAGCCTCAGTCTGAATGTAATGATGGAGGAACATTTTACATCTGAACATTAATGTTATACATATATATTAAAATCATCTGTCCTGCCTGTAAGTGAAGTAAACATGACTGGGGCTCGTCTCAGATGTGCTCCGTGTAACCCGTGGTTTTCTCGTTCCCGCAGCGTGTTGAGTAACGAGCACGGGCCCGAGGCGTACGAGCTGCACATCTCCGTGAAGGATTACTGCTTCGCTCGGGAGGACCGGATCATCGGCATGACCGTCCTGCAGCTCCGCGAGCTGGCGGAGAAGGGCAGCCTGAACGCCGGCTACCCGCTCGTCCGGAGCGTCGCGATGGACGAAACCGGCCTGACCATCATGAGGATACTGTCGCAAAGAACCAACGACGAGGTCGCCAAAGAGTTCGTGCGGCTCAAGTCCGACACGCGCTCGGCGGAGGAGGTGCCGTGACCCGGACCGGGACCCGGACCGGACCGTCAGACGGCTGTTTGTTTTCGTGCATGTGTGTGAAACATCTGTCGGAATGTTGATTTAAATACGAGTACATTGTGTTTACCTGCTGTATGCTCTGTATGAACGTTATATTCTGCACTTGTGTTAATGCGCCGGTGCGCCGGCGCTCAGGAACGGACGCTGCGTTCAGATGAAACGCCAAACGAGCCGTTCAACGCGGTCGTCTAGAAACGCATCTGAGTTACGGTCAGTCTCATGGATTCGGTGTAAATCTTTCACTCTTTCATCGTGTGGCGCTTCCGTTCGTCGTTTATTTGAGGACATTCTCCGTTTAACGCGTTACCGCGCCGCGCGTCGCGTCGCGTCAGATTCTCACGCTCTCCACTTTTTGTATTTAAGGCGACTTTAAAAAGACCATTTTTTAATGGCGACGACTGCTACGGATCTTCATACGTGTTTGTAATTTTATAGCTGTTGATACCGGTATAAACTCCTCGTGTGAATTAAGGTGGAACCATCGTTCGTTTCTCGCGTTTGTTCGTGTGCGTTTCGTTTAACAGGCGTTCAGCCTTTTCTGAAAAATCACTGTGAAAACGGGCCGTGAAACGAGAAGCTCCCATCGCGTTAAACCTCGAACAAAAACTGCCGAAGTAACGGGGAAGTTTATGCGGAACTTCAGCGTGAAGAGCGGCGTGTTCCTGCGCGCATGCGCTGTGCGTTACTGGCGAGGTCTGCGTTTCTCTACATGAACGTGTGAACAGAAGTTATATATCAAATCACTGACACTCGTTTATTTTTCTTTACGGAGGGAAAGTTTAACGTTTGGTATTTATGCAACATTCCTGTGTATTGCACTGATGGCGAACTGTATGTCATGTAAATATAATGAGTGAGTTGTAATGAACGTCTCGTGGTTTGTCATTTACTCCACGGTTACAGTATTTACATCATGTTTCATTCGATCAAACATCCAGCTAACAGGAACAGTTTGAACAACATTAAGTTATATACATTTAGTTTTTAGTTTAGTAAACATTAAGTTTATACATTTATCTAAGTTATCAAAGTTACACATTTATATAAGTTATCTAAGTTACACATTTATCTAAATTATCAATCAGAGTTACACATTTATCTAAGTTATCTAAGTTATCAAAGTTACACATTTA
>JBAJNP010013357.1:0-12228 GCA_036877545.1 Yasuhikotakia modesta | reverse complement strand
AAGCCAGCAGACAAGGGGAATGCAATAGTTATCATGGACAGAAACCAATATATCTGGGAGGGTGAGAGGCAACTTAATGTTGCGGATCACTACACAAAACTGTTGAAACCGATTTACATGGAGACAATGGAAGAAGTGGCGGCTGTTTTGGATGATTTGTTAGAACTGGAAAAATGGAGTAAACCAAGAGAAATTCCTCTTGCCAGACCCATAGTTTCAGACTGTAATAGCGGAATGTATTACACAGCTGAATTCATTGAATACTATTTAAATCCTCTTTCTCAAAAACACCCTAGTTATCTTAAAGATTCATACAATTTCATAGAAAAAATTGGCAAGCTCCAAATTCCCCCCAATGCGTTTTTATTTACCATTGATGTAGATAGTCTATATACTAATATATAGACAGTACAGAAATGTTTTGATAGATATCTGGATGGCAAAAGACCAGATAAACAGTTAATTGACCTTTTGAAGATAAATTTGACAAAGAATGACTTTGAATTTGACTCCAAATTTTACCTACAAATAAAGGGTACTGCCATGGGCAAAAAGTTTGCCCCTTCGTATGCAAATATCTTCAGGGCAGAGTGGGAAGAGACAGCCCTAAATGGAGTAACTAGAAAACCCCTACACTATTATAGGTTTCTGGGTGACATATGGGGGGTATGGACGTTTACGAAGGAGGAATTTCTAGATTTTGCTGATTATCTTAACACTCAACAAAGATCTATTAAAATTAAATTCACAGTTCATGAATCTATGGTCAATTTTTTGGATGTAAACACCTATAAAGGACCTCGATTTCTTAGTACTGTTTTTTTGGATTTCAGAGTTTATTTTAAGGACACTGACACACACTCGCTATTATTTAAAACCCAAAATCACCCAAAACATATGTACAAAGGCATTGTGAAATCACAATTGTTGAGGTTCCACAGAATCTGCACTGATAGGGATCGCTTTTTTGAGGCCACACAAACCCAAATTGTGGATCTTAAATCGGCTCACCAAACAGATTTAGAAAATTGGCATTTGGTTGAACAAAACAGAATAAAGAGAGTAAAAAAGTACATCATTGCAATGTCTTGCAGGCAATGCAGATTTTCATCCATCCATTTTCTTCCGCTTTATCCGGGGCCGGGTCACGGGGTAAGCAGTCTAAGCAGGGATGCCCAGCTTTTCCTCTCCCTGGCCACTTCCTCCAGCTCTTCCGGGGGGATCCTGAGGCGTTCCCAGGCCAGCCGAGAGACATAGTCCCTCCAGCGTGTCCTGGGTCTTCCCCGGGGTCTCTTCCCAGTGGGGCATGCCCAGAACACCTCCCCAGGGAAACAGTGTGTAAACAGAACACAAATTATGTAACTGATTGACAAACAGGATAACAGTGACGATTATCTTGAAGTATTAAACACATTAATATAAACTAATCTTAATAATATAAACAAATAATATAAACTTATCTGTTGTTATCTGTGCTAAGCGCTAAATCTATGGATGTTGCTAACGTTTGTTTACATTGCCAACACTAGCCGTACACACATCAAAATGAATATGTTTTCATTTTAACTATTAAAAAAATCTAATTTAACAATGTAATACAGCTTGTGATGATTGTTGATCTTGATGTGGAGCATCAGACGCTGAGAGACGCGGCAAAATGTCGTGGATCCGGTTAAAATAAACCGTAGCGGCGCATCACGGCCGTTTCTTTCATCAGGGAGGCGATGAAAGGTTTGAACGCCGCTTGTACAGTCGGGGAGAGCAGCTCACCTGTGAACGCAAGCCGCCATTTTGTCTTGGACTTCACAACGGCACTGCCGCAATAACATTAGCGGGGACGGGGCCGTTTGGGGGGCGGGTGTATGTAAACTATGTTTTCTGTTACATTTCATTTTCGTGAGGAGGGGGTGAGTGAGAGGCTTATTGCGCAATAAGCCCCAGCATTTCAGCCTGAGCCGTCTTCAGGCACTCATTTTTAAAACAAATTTAAATGCTTTAGAGTGGTTCAAAATGTCTGGAACTTTTCCATCAATACTAGAAAAATTTTGGTTTTGACTCTAGGCCCCCTTTAAATAAAACATTTATTCACCAACAGCACCACATTTTAAGCATCACATTAAGTTAAACTACACAATGTACAGAAAACATTCAACAAATGTAAGTACATATTATTTTGTAGTAGTTAAACATGAAAATATTGGAGAACAGAACAGACTAAGAGCTGTCTGACCATATTAGTGTATTAAAGTGCATACACTACATTGAATAGTTGCAGAAAACAATATTTATAAATTCTTACACAATCTTAAAAGTTTGACACTGTAGTATGTTATATATATATTATGCAATTTGACAAATACGGTTGCAAACATGTAAATCTATATACTGTATATGCAGATAATCAGTTAGGGGTTGAAAATACAATTTGATCTGACAAAACCTTTAATGCCCAACTAAATATGTACAGATAATAAACTGTAAAATGTGAAGAACGCACCCTAGAGACTTTCAGTATGTCCTTGGTCAAAAAGACTAAATGCAATAGACTAAACCTTTTCCGGACGTTACATGAGTGTTTGTGGAGTTTATGATGTTGTGGCATTTCCCAATTGTCATTTTAGGTTTTATTTTATAACACAAAAACATCAGTTGCCCTGATGAGTGTATGAGTGACACATTGTTAACAACTTGACGTGGAAGACAGCATTTGGGTCAGGGCTGAAACAATCTGTAAAAACAATTCCATAAATTTAAAATGCCTAAAAACATTTTTAATGGCCATTTACAGTGAGGCTTGGAACGCTTTGGACGACTAGGACATGTAAATATTAAACAAACCAAAAAAAAAGGTATGGGTAAAATTCATCTGTAATGGTGAAATATATAATTTAAAATAAAATTCTCAGTCTAAAAGTTAAAGTAAAGAGTATCAATCAAAAAGCATATGACTTCTGTGAAAAAAATAACACACTATTCAATGTAAAACTGGAGTAAAAGTACTCTAGGTACTCTAAGTCTCTTTGCAGGATTTGACCAGACTACATTAACGTAGGTGTCACGTTTCATCTAAACATAAAGTCCACTGGTTTATCCTCAGCCAGAGAGATGAAAACTGAGGAAGGGAAAACTACAGTAACTGAGTTACAAGCACAAAAACAAATAAGCATGTTGCATAGTATACAAGCTTATTTAAGCGTTTTACGGCATTCTTAATATTTAGTGTCAGAGTGTATTCCACATAACATCTAGTACATTGATCTACAGTATGATAACTTAATCATGGCAAGTCAATTTCATACACTATAAAGCACAAAGCTAAATTCCACTTAAAATTAACATCTGCTACAGTAAACCAAAACACTCACTAAAAGCAACTGAAAGTGCATACAGTGTAACTCTGTGTGTTTCTTGCTCATTTTGTACACTAACTATGGTGGGGGGTATAAACATACAACAACCCTTTGTTTTTAGAGACATAAAAATAAAAGCAATGCTATTTTTATTACGGTGTTTGCAATCCTGATCTTTTGAAACTTCCCAGCAGACTCTGAACGCCCTTCTTGACCCGGCGGGCCACAGAATCAGCGGGCGGGCCGGGCAGACACGATCCACTGCTGCTGGGAGGACGGGCATCCAAACACTTCTGATACCTTAGCTGTAAAATATCAGAGGCTCTATTTAAATCAGAATAACAAAAGTCTAGCAAACATGTTACAGCTTTATATTTCAAATATGTGGTTTCCACCAGATAAAAGAAACAATACATTAATGAAACATTAATGCTACTACTAGTTTAACACACATCCTAGTGTTTATACATTTGGTACATTGTTTATACAATATTGCAATGCTTAGCATTAACACGCAACTACACTGTTTCTACAAATTATCCTTTTATTCAAAAAGACACATCAAGAAAAGTCTGCAAAGTCACATCAACTGAAAGAAATAATTTTAAACTCGCATTTTATGACGCTCTTTGAAGCAAAACAATACCTTTGTTAAAAAAAAAATATATATATATATATATATATACATAATGTGTTTGATTCAGCACTTTTATCTCTCTTGGTTCATGACAGCATTTTGTTATGATGCACATGACAACTAATCATAAAGCATATCATATAGACCCCGACACCATAAATGGAAGAGGAGCTATACAAGCCATACTTTTATGATAAATGGAGGCACTTTCTGAAGCTTCAAAATCCAAGCAACTCCTAAAAGCTAGTACAAAAATAGGAGGAGCCAGGATATTGTTGAATACAGCTCTGTTTCAGTTTGGCTGAAAGAACTAAGCTATATACCCCTTGGATGCCTTAAAGGCAAATAATTTATTGGCAACATATATTTTTTTCAGTAAACTATTCCTTTAAAATAAAGATGAAACAGTAAGAGGATGAATGGCAGATAAATTTGATCAGGTTTGGTTAGATGTTTGAAGATGTGTCCTGCTCACCATACAGGCAGCCTGCACAGCCTCACTCAGACTCGCTGCGTTCGGTTCACACCAGAACATGTGACAGATGAAATCATGCGGAGCCTCCGCCATGATAAACGCAAATGTATGCACATCCTTGCCCACACCCATAAACGACAGGAAACGAACACGACACTCGGAAAGAACTTCCTCTGTCTGTATTCATCACAATGATACAATTCAACAGAAGCACATTTAGTTAGATTTAATTGTAATTCCACACTTTCACCAGGTTTGATTTAATGATTTAACTGGTGATTGGAGATGTACCTCAGACTTCAGTACTGTGAGTGTAGCAGATGCCACATTCACTGTGACAGGTGTCCACTCTTCTTTGTCTCTGCTGATGAGGGCCGTCTCTAGCGCATCATTAATAATGTCCATTCCTTCAGGTGAACAGAGAATGGAAAAAAATGAGAATGATGACATGTCATTGTCAGCTTTTTAGGCAAATTGTAGGCAGGTTTTGCATAAAGAATGACAGTACAGGAAAAGGATTAAAACCCCAACGACTGTCATCACACAAGCACAAGTGAGAGTTTTTGAGCCAAACATGTTGGTCCATTTTCCAGATATAGAATAGGACCGAAAACAGAGACAACCATAAAGTTATTAACACATTATGGCTGAAGCCAAATTTAGAGGTGCATTGAGAACTGTAAATCCAATATATTAAATGATATTCACCCAAATTGCTTTAAACTTAGAATATTGTCAAGACTTGGCTGATTGACTAAAGTAATGAGGTTAGATTCACCCTCAGTCCCTAACAAACTTCAGTCCTCTAACTAAAGTCAACAATTCTTAATTTTTTAATAATCCTAAATTTAGGGCTCATGAGGGCTGATTGTGAGGCACGGACATGGCGCCACTAAGTGCGTCACCTACAACAGACCTTCAATTTTGCAGCTTGGTTAGTAGCTAATTGTAATGTCTAATCTCCATTACTTCAGGTTTCTGAGTTTTTGTCACAGTCTCCACTGAGGGAACATTGACATAATCTGAAACATTTGATTTCTTCATGTTGAGTGTGTGCAGCTTTTCTTATGTCATTAAGGTGTCATTTGTAAATTTGTCTAAACAACAGTCTCTAAATTAATACAAATTAATTTATGTCACTGACTGTAGGTAAATTATTGCTTTTACCTCAATTTTTTTCTTTTGTGCTAAACTTTAATTTATATAAACCTGCCCTTCCATAATAACCATTGTGAAAAGCACTACAGAACTAACACTGAATTAAATGGGCCTATACATACAGCACATTTTCATAAACATCTCTTTGTGTTCAGTGGAAGAAACATGAACATGACAGGGTCAGTACATAATTTTGGATAGTATTTTGGATAATGAACTGGAAAATCTTACCAACTGGTTTTGTCACAGGCACACATCTCAAGTATCGCACATGGAAACGCTGAACAAGCTCGTTCTTGGGTGCTGGAAACTCTGCTGAACAAAAGTTTTGATTAGTTATAAAAACATATCAATGCTCAGTTCAGTTAAAATAGATGCTAACTCTCAAAGGTTCATTGTTCATTTCACTGAAATGTTTCTCAATGGGTTTGATTAAATATTTGAAATTTGTTTTGTAGACAAAAATTCAATTTCAAAACCCAAATTCAATTGTGCCAACATATTCATTACTTTCATTGTAAAGCTAAAAACATATTAAAAAAAACACTTTTGAAATGTTTGAATTGGAGTAACTACTACAAAAAAAATCTGCCACTTTGAGTCCATTCAAGATAGGAATTTCATTTATTGCTTTTTAAACTAATAAATTATCTCAGGATATGATCTCAATAAAACTGGTGTTAAAATGACAAGAGCAGGCAAATTTTAGTTTCTTTTATAACTTTCACAATAAAACAAAGCTATAACAGCTTTGATTTATTGATTTTATATTTATTTAACATAATTTTTGGAGTACATATTTCTCATAATTCTCATCATTCTAGCCTTCCTGTTAGCTCAACTGGTAGGGCATTGCGTTAAGACCGCAAAAAGGTTGTGGGTTCGCTCCCAGGGGAAGGGAAGTCCTGATAAAAACATGTGGACCTTGAATTCACTGCAAGTCGCTTTGGATAAAAGCACCTGCCAAATGAATAAATGTAAATTCTCATTGTCACATTTGTGCTGTTCCACGTTTTAATGCAAGTTTGCCATTTTTCAAAAATGTGCAAAAAATGTATTGAAGAAAATGACCCAAAAAATGTATTGAAGAAACGTTAGGTTAGTTCACCTAACACTAACGCAGACAAAAATGTTTTGTTTTGCGTTATACTAATATATACTATATTAAAGTCCCATGAAACAGATACAGACATAAACATGTAATGTAAACATGTGCCGTTTTTTGAAACAGCATAACGTACAACTTAGAGGTCAAACACAAGCTCAGCACAGCATGTGAGGCGTTACCTTGGAACGGGACACTCATGCATCGGGTGGAATCAGCGTTTAATCTGGGGGTGGATTTCCTTTGGGCCATGATCTAAAGAAACACATAGCAAACACGTTACAAAACATCAACAAAACACCAGTGCAGACAAAGCTGCTATTATTTAAACTGTAGCAAACTTTAAACTGTAGTAAAGCTATACAATTTTCATAGGGGTAGAGAGCAGGGTGACTAATATTTTTATTTAATTTAACACATGTCTTATGTAGCTTTCCTGTGTTCCTATAACTCAACCGGTAGAGCATTGCGTTAGCAGCGTGAATGTTGTGGGTTCGATCCCAGGGAACACAAGTACTGATAAAAATCTTTGAATTAATTGAGTCAAAGTCACTTTGGATACTAGTGTCCGCCAACTGAATAAATGTAAATGTGCATTAGATATTTCTCAAACAGAATGTGTTCAGTGATGAGGTTTTAATCTCTAACCCTTGAGCAAATTTCATGCATGCTGGTGGCGATATTCTTAGCAGGAGCATCACAGCGGAACACGTGACACTTCAACACGTGACTCAACTTGTCTCTGGCCACATATGCAAAGTCCCTGCGAAAGAAGACAAACAGGCACATGGACTGATATTATCTAATGTAATGCATTCATCCATTCACAGTCTTACAATGAAGTCTTAATATATTTATGAATTTTGGTACATTTTACATGGTCCTTTTATCTTTTACTTCTTTTACATTTTGTTTATGAGTCAGAGCCATTCTTATTAACTATCATATTCTACTTACTACCTACCACTTCACCTACGGTGCAAATTTAATTTATACATTTATTAACTATAAACATTGCCAGGAAATTGAACTCATGATATTATCACTTTTAGCAACAAAAATCTGTCTTTAGGGTGTAAAATATTAACAAATATGTTCTGTATGAACCACAAATCTCCTCAAATTCTCCTCTTTTCTTTCAAAAAGGAAAGAAAATCATATTTGTTTGGACTGACATGAAAGACAGTCAGGAAACCATAACTATTCTCATTACTCAATGAACAAGACCTTTTTTTAGACAAAGAGAAACAATATTGTAAAGAACACAAAGGAAACAGTACACACACATGAATACAATACCTCTCTCTGAGATCCACAACGCAGCAGAAAAATCCAAAACAAAACAGAAAACACATAAAATAGTAATTTAACAATATAAATTAAACAAAAAATAGCTTCAGCTAGAGTAAGGGTTAGTAATGGTGAAACTGTGTAAAAATACTGTGATATTCCGCATTTAAACTCCAACTACACTAAATAATGTGTGTGTAGTCACACAAGGCACAGCTGCCCTGTACTGAACACAACTGTCACACACAACCATTGCTTAGTTGGAACACACTCGTGTCATTCACAATGCAACTTTTTGTTTAGAAAAACACTTTTGCTAAAACAATTTTGACTGTACAGCACATATTGAACCACATCCAAGCCCTCCACAAGCAGGCCTGAGAACGGTGAAACGAACCATGCCCTGAAATGGTACAGAGCAGTCACACTGGTGAAATAAACCAGACTCTGGAGGTTAAACACACCGAGTAACACTCACACTCACATAGTGCAAGTACACACTTATGCAACAAAATGCTCCAAAAGGTTTGAAATAGATTTGAGTGATGTCAGGTGTGGTCATCATTGCTCATGGGATTAGAGATGGTTTAGTTAGGGAGACTGACCTGCCATCATCGCGGCCAACACCCCACACGCGGATGCTGACGATTGGCTGAGACTGCAGGAGTGTCCGACTGTGAGGCTCAATCAGGTTGAGTGTTTCACTCTCCAGAACCAGCAACATTTCCCTTCCCTTGCACACATCACAAATAACACACTACTCATACTATCCGTTTCTTAAATCTAAAATTCAGAGCAGAACAAGTCAGGACAAAGAGTACCATGTCAATATGGAGCCTAACACAAAGCAAACTTTTTTTGAACATAAATACAAACATAAATATTTCTCTTTTCACTCATGTGCAGATTTAGCTGCCTTATCTAATCAGAAATCAAAGCTCCTCTTATAATATTATTAGCTTAATTTTCCATTAATGGGAAATGCAACGTGGCACTCACCTCACCCCAGACGCCTGCTGTATCGTCCAGATTGTGTTTTTGATACGACAGTTGTCTGATACAATTATTAACAGCCACACTACTGTTGCCGGGAGCCATGTCCTCTTCTGATACCTCCACCCAGCCCAGAGAACGCACTGCAAAACACTGCAAAACACACAGTCACACTTGAGAAATGGCATATCAACATCAGGCATGTGGACAGGTGTATGTGTACCTTTGATCCATCATCACTGCTGGAATGAGTCTGTTCATCTTCCTCCTCAGACTGAGAACAACTGCACACAACAACAACAGCAGCATGACACAGTTCAGCAATGATGACTATTTTATTGTGAATACAGTCACAAGCCTGAGTCAGTGAAGATTTACTGATACTGTACCTCAGATTAATGGAGGCATAACGAAGAGTCGCCCCCTCAAACTCCATCAGACTCTCGTCACATGCGACATCCTCCTTCGGAACAATAARACAAATATTCAGGGCCAACACTTGGCCCWAACTGTTCGGGGCCAACACTTGGCCCTAACTGTTCGGGGCCAACACTTGGCCCTAACTGTTCGGGGCCAACACTTGGCCCTAATTGTCAAAACACTGCTTGGGGTATCAGTATGTCTGTGATGTCATAAACCCACCAGCCAGATATCTTCATCATTGGGGTTTGGATGAGAAACTTTGTCCCATGTAATCTAAACACAAAAATGTTTAGTTACTAGTTATTTAAACAAAGACACTAACACTCATATGAGGTACAATTACATTTGATTACTGTGAAAAGGGTCAGTCTGAACACCTTAACGGTTTAATTAACAGGAAGGTAATTAAACGTCAACAAATTTGAGGTATTTTTGTGAATGTGTACAATGCCTCATGCACCTCTTTATGTATCTCCTCAGCAGGCGTGACTGTGGGCGATGCGCTAAGAGATCTCTCTTCCAGGGGCCCGGGAGGTTCCCACTGCGTGGTTCCTGTAGGAATGTGCCAGTAGTATGTACCTGAAGTGTCCTGCACCCGCATCCACCCAGACGGCAGATCTGTGTCAGTTTTAAAGGCACTGCCATCCCAATACGACTCTACAACAATAATGTATGTTTCATGACAGGCTGGTTTATCCAATCACAGACCTGGACAGATGCACTATGGGCATTTTAAGGGAAACACCTACATGATCACACGATTAAAGACTTTTTCCTATTTGTTGAACACAAGATAAATTACGTAATTGTTTTCCTCACTGTTGTAGAACAGGCTCTTACCCGGTTCTCCGTCTGGCGTGCTGCTAGCAGTGCTTCCCTGCGACAATGACATGCAGCTGGAGTCTTCGTCACTGTTAACGCCGCTCTTACTAAACAGCAAACACGCATTTCTGACGCTACCTTCCCCTTTCCTCTGAATGTCAGATAACTGTGTGTTGTGATGAAAATTCTCCTCTTCCTCAGTTTTCTTGTCTCTTATCTGCTCCTGGTTTTCCAGATCTTTCTCCTTCAGGTCATCAGATGAGTAAATCAGAAGCGGTTTATCGGTGGTCCAATTGTGCAGCTCAGAGCAAAGAGATTTTAAGGTCTCATTCTTCTCTTCATTGCATCGCTGTGAGTTCTGGTTTGGGTTTGTTACTGTGGACTCGTTCTTATTATGAACCAGGTTCAGATTCTGGTCCTGCTGCTGCTCGGCTAATTTGCAGATTTTGTTCTGACCCTCCTTTATCCATTTGGTGTTGCTCTCAGAGCCTAACAAACTCTGCTTATGGGCCTGATTTCTGCTCCACTCATCCTCCTGCTGTCGCACAGACGCATCATCATCATCATCCAGACCTCCCATGATGGCTTACAGGTGCTGGATGGAGGTTGTTCTGGAGAAACTGAGCCGACCGTTTGCAGTGGGAGAGGCTGATTTCTGTTTTGTGTTTCTCAAGTCCAAATTTAAAGCATGTGATAAGCAGAATTAAAAGGTCAGTGAAGGCGAGATGTCTTTGTTTTCATTAAGCTGGTCACAAGCATCACACACAACTGCAATGACACAACACACAAAGGTTTTAGAGGCATGAACAAGCTTTACTGGCAGAAACAATCTGTCCTGTGACAAAAACTGAATGAAAAATGAAGTATACAATATATACAAATACTTTCACAAAACACAGAAAGAATAAAATAAAACATGCTTATGGCAACAAACATGGCAATCACTGGCTATCCATTACAAATGAAAATAAACATTCACCAGCTTTGAAGCCTTTATCAAAACCCTCACTTAAATAAAAAGATCACTATTATCTATGTTTATAAAAGCACTTTATTAAACGCCGATTCATTAAACGTGTAATGTACATTTGTAAATGAACAGTCACATTAGTATTAAACAATAAATTATTCATGCGTTTTATAACACTTATTTAATCGTTCACGAAAGTAGACTGATAGTTTATTACATTTGTAATTAAAGGCGGAATAATGACATTTATTTGACACTATCGCATGGATTGAGGCCTCATTTACCATGATGCTGCTCGCTGTCGATACTATTATTAATATTATACTAACATGACCTCACGCAGATAAAACAGCAGCACGTAAATATGATGTAGACGATCTCGCTCTCTCCCTCACTGCATTACTTTAACTTCACGCCATACAGCAGACAAACAGCATTTGTTCTCTGTGATGAAACACTGACTCACCGTCAATAAACGCCCGATCAACTCGCTTAACGCTCAAACACTCTCCGCCATCACCGTTACCCGGCTAACGCTAATGCTAGCCAACGTCATAGCGCTGACGTCAAACTGACATAGGCAGAGCGGAGTAGCGCCATCTCAGAGCTGAATCTTTTCATTTATTTTATTTGTATGAAACAGATGTTTGTAGTGTACAAAGGATGCCAACAAAATACAGCAAATGACATTTGACACATAAGGATATCAATAAACTAGCGTAAAAGTAATGGGAAGGGCCTAATGGTCACGGCATATGGCAAGCATATGCCGTGTTAAAACTTTGTTCTCACTGTCCCTAAATATGTTTAAAGATAGGAACAATTGTATTATGGCGAGTGATCATTATAATTCGACTAGTCAGAATTACAATTAGAGATATCTGCCATTATTATTGCACTAGTAAGAAATCGGATTCGAAATATCTGCAAATATATTTTCACTGGTCAAAAACCCATTTAAGATACCTGCAATGGCGTTATAGATGTCTTAAGTTAACTCGAGAT
>JBAJNP010013355.1:0-12228 GCA_036877545.1 Yasuhikotakia modesta | reverse complement strand
AGTTTGATGTCTAACACTTTTAAAAAGTAAAATCTTACCAAACATGTCAAGAAAGGTTTTACACCACAACACAAATTAAAGAATTAAAAGAATTTAAAGCTGTTAAATTGTACCAAACAAATTCTAACTGTTTCAGTGCAAAGGTTTTTTGTGGGTTGTTAATATTGTGACAATTAAGCAGTTGCATTTATTCATTTTTATCCAAAGCAACTTACAGTGAATTCAAAGTATACATTTTTATCAGTACTTGTGTTCCCTGGGATCGAACCCACAACCTTTGTGCTGCTAACTTAATGCTCTACCATTTGAGCTACATTGCAACCCAAAATTCATTCCGGATAGAGCTACAATGCAGTTAAATTAGCTTTTTTGGTGCATTATATTAAAAATGGTTTGTTTGTATAGTGCTTCTCATGTTAAACATTTTTGTTACACTGGCTAAAAGTCAGTCAGTAAATAGTAAAGTGGTATAATGTTTGTCCAATAATTGCATTCGGTCTGAATTAAATGATAGGATGTCCAACTTGCCTTTAAAACTATGTATGTGTTAATATGTTGGAGGAGGGCATGGCTTTGGAGAGCGCTTGGAAGACATAAATATTTTTTAAAAATAAAAATTATTTTGCCTTGCATTATAAAAATAAGAACTCTGCTTCATTTTCTTTAAGTAAAATACAGTTTTGATGTTGGGTGTGAAATATAAGCCAATGTTTGGAAAAGAAAAAAAAAATTCACACAAAAAGCCTCTCCAAATTGCTGGGAAAATTATAAATATCATATTTTGTTTGTGTAGTTTAGCATAATTTACAATAAACTTTGAATTCTCTGAATTCTGATCAGAGAATGCCTCAGAATTTCTGGAATTTGAGAGTTCCTACATTCGATTTGTTCCTAGGTGAAAATTCCTGCCTGGCGTTTAAAATCTGTCCACTTTCCCCCAGAAGACATCAGGATCTTTCCAGGAAAAGAGGTAAAAAAGGAAAACATAGAGCAGATGAGATTTTAAAAAATGGGAAGAATGATTATGAGGGACAGGCGCCAGGTTTTGTTGCATAATATTAAAAGATTTATTCATATATGAAAGATGGCTGTATATGAACAGTGTATGAGACGTAACTGTATTAATCCATGTCTCATTTTTCTTTAATCAAAGGAAATGCCATTATAACATCAATTCATTTTTGGTTGTTTATTATTAGTGTGTATTTGGTGGAAAGTTTTGACTGTGATCATTAAAAAAAACAAGAAAAAAAATTGATTACTCAAAATAAATTGTATTTATTTACATAGTATGCTCATTGAGTTCTTAGACATGTTTGTCTTAGATGTTTCTCCTCAGTTTAAACAATTGTTGAGATGTCTACATGTGCTTCTATTTGCTGTTTTGGAGAAAAAAAATGAGATTATAAAATCTCATGATGTGTCTTTGCTATCAGAAATGAGAAACTCAGAGTCCTTTATCGAGTCCTGAAAACACGACCAGATGTTGGTCTTGCCCTGCGGTCCTACAAACCTGTCCTGACATTAGCTTTAACTTAGCGTAATGAAATTAGCAGCAGTTGCTCACCCCGAGGCCTCGGCGCACGTGCTCTGCAGCATTTACGCGTTTCTTAAACGTGAATGGGGAGCGTGGTTGACTGATGTGAGCCACGGAGCTCAGAGAAAGTGTCACGTTTTTTGCTAATTTCTGGGGGTTTTCCTAAACATCTCTCCACTTATGTCTCCCATAGTCAAGTGGAGCCCTTTGTAAGTACCTCGTCTTCCACTTTTATCACCATCCAGAATGATTATTTACTTCATTAGCTGTTGATGTTCATAACCCACAGTCTGCTAATAGAGTCGCTCTCTTGTAGGCAGGACTGAATACACGCCATTGCATTTGCTCTTGGCTCGTCCTGTGATGCCCTTGGGCCACACTGGGCTGGCCAAAGAGAAGATCATATTAACGTTTGTGATAATGGCAGCAGAGGTAGTTCTGATGGCAGTCGTGGATGGCAGTGGTCAGCAGTGTGTGTACAAGTGAATATTGACCTGCTGACCAAGCACTATCCTTTGCTTCTATATCTAATTGTGCCTGATGGCTTTATGAGGCACACAGTAAGAGGTCAGGAAAGTGCAAGACGATTATAGACTATCTTCTGTCTTTTGTTTTAGGTTGTGATAGCATTATTTGTTTATGCCCTTGTTTTAGAGCACCAAATCAGCCTGAATTGTATTTATAACGTGCTACAAGTTGTGTTGCCTTCTCAGTGAACCCAATGAAATTAAAATTTGAGTCTTGTGGAGTCAGTTTTATGTGTGTTAGCATTGATGCTTTCAGTTATTGTGTATTCCTAAACAGTGACAGAATTCACTCACATGCCAGAAAAAAGATTGTTGACTCATCATGCACTGTTACATTTTTGTCCAATCAAATGGACAAAGATATCACATGCCCCTCCCCCAATATCACCTGCTGTGGCGTGTCTGTGATGGAGCTAAAGCCTATTGGCTATTAAAAAATGACCCGAACGTCCTTTTATTAAAGAAAATACGTCAGCACAGAAAGAAAACGAGCTCATCAAACAATTTTCTGTGAGTCTTTGACTATATTTGCATGCGCTTGCAATGGATTAAACAAGCTTTTGCATCTGTGTTTGCAGGCTTTCGTGTAATTCTGGCTTTACTGTATACATCTGTGTATCTCTTTTAGTTCGTCCTTGAACCTTTTCCCAGATGATTTAAAATGTATTGGACTGAAAAGGTTACCTGAAGGTGAAACCTCACAAGAACTCCTCAGGCCAACCTCAGCCTCATTGTCATAATAAATGTATTTTCTCATCCCCTATCCGGCTGTTTTAAATTAACACACCAGATTACAATCTGGCAGAGACTTTGTGGACGCTCCCTAAACTCTGATATTCTGTAGCAACAGCCCAGGAGGTTTCTTTAATCTGCCACTTAATATGCAAATGAGGTCTCATTTTATTGGTGCTGTATTGAATTTCATTTTGTAGGGGTTTTAAACAAATCCTTTAAAAAGCACAGTGTGCCCTGATATTAATGGGGTGAACGGTTATGATACAACGTGTTCAAAAGACCTCTCTTACTGTACAGGTAGTCTTGTACATTTTGCTAAATCTACTGAAACCATCTTCTCCAATGCTATTACATAATACCCCTCGTCCTCTGCAAAGTCAGATCTTTCCTTTTTACAGAATTAATTCAAGGTGCACAAAAATATGATTTTAAATTATATATGAGCATAGTTTTGTCTTTAACTGGCCCTTTAAACAAATGTGTACATATTTGCTTATATGCTTGTTTTAATATTACAGCAACAACTCAGTCTTATTTTGGGATATTTGTGGTACAGTTATTTGGTTTCCTACCGTTGGTAAATGTAACCTTGTTTAATGTTCTTTAAAAATATGTTCCTCTTGTACAGTTTATTCTATCCCTAGCATCAGAACTACTTGTACATGTAACTTTGCAGACTAGACTTGTTTGTTCTTAGGGCAGGATGTTAAATGTCTCTTTCGAAATCACTTTGGATAAATTTAATGTAAATGTAAGTTTTATTATATATTATATTTTATTATAATATATCAATTTTGTGTTCTGTGATGCTAGGTTCAGTTGTTGCATTTCCTGTGTTAAAAATAAACTGTATGAATTGACATGATGATATGAGACGCCATAAATAATACATATATTCTCTGCATTAAAGATACTTTGATGTTTGGATGGGGTAGGCAGTCAATAGCAAGCTAGTCTTGAAAGCATAACATCCCACCCTCCTTTCAAACAGCCCTTCAAAGACATATTTTTCAAGACAGTATTTGGAGGTTCACAAATACATAATTTGCCTGGCAAATGGGACATCCTATCATTGCATTTGGACCGAATGTAATGATTGGACGAGGTTTTTATCATCCCTCCATTAACAGGGTATATATGCACATACAGATATATTTTGGCCACTTAGTGATTGCTGTTAGGATGTGAAGAGGCTTTCAACCAACATAGCAAAAGTTCCTGGAAAAAAATCTCCACCCTGTCTTTAATAAATGACTTTTAAAATGTTTGTATAGCGCCAACCAGCTATCATCATATTTTACTTTGACACAAAACACTGAGTTCTTCTTCTCCTGGGCTGAACAGCAAACAGAGTTTGTTGGCCTATTGCTTTTATGTACTGTGTGTGGTTTGATGTCTAGTGGGACATGATTATGCAATATTATCTGCGCTTGACCTTTATTTAGTCTTCTCAGGTGTGAATAAATGTGTGATTTTTTTGTCAAAATATGGATTAACAATTTTGGAAATGTGCCAGTACAGAGTATTTGATAAAGGGTCTTTATATAACATCTATATACAACCTAATGCATCACCTAAGAGAATTGCAGAAATAATGGTCGTTTTTAAACAGGTTTCCGGTAAACTCTCCCTGTCTGCCATTGGATAGCAAAGATTTATGTCATAGGCTGAGGCAACGTCGTTTCCTTTCATATTTATTGCAGTAAAAAACGTACAAATGTCCAAATATTTCCTTTGCTGCCTATTAAGCGGAAGTAGAAGTCATATTTTAACACTTAAAAATACACACTTAAAAGGCAACAAAATGTTTATTTTTTCTCTCTCCCTGTTTAATCTTAGGATCTTCCCCAAACACGACAAAGACAAATACGGCCCCGCTGTGTAAGTATTTTAAACTCCTCTCGTTTTATTTCACCAACAAATTTCCATTAGTCCATCATCTTTTTGACTGAGCTCAAATGTGGACCATGTTCTAAAACACACATCTTTCCGCCAGTTACTACCCCAAGGTCAACACTTTCATTCCCACCCCGGAAACCATCTCTCTGCTGGATGAATCAGAGGGATCTGGACACGGAAAACCGTCCCTGCGCAGGATCAAGGGCCGAATTCACCGGAGCAAAAGCCTGGACAGCATCGCCCTGCTGGACTCCAATGTGAGTTTAAGACGGCCTGTGTGGGGGGTGAAAAGTGATCTATGCGTATGCAAATGAGATGGCGCTCATGTATGTTGTGTGTGCATACGCACGTGTGTTCACTCAAACGTGTGCTGAATGGGCGCGTGTTTGTATGTGAGGATGCACATACCAGTGCTTACGAGTGAGTGCACAAGCAGGGGATTTCCACAAGAGCGAACATGAATGCATAATGGTGTACATCCATTTAATCACTATCATTACATAAAGTATTCATATACAGTATTTATATATACATATACAGAGTCAGTTTATTAGTTTTTATAAATACACACCTGGAGTCAATGGAGGGGATAAAAGGTAGTTTAGCCAAAAATTCCTGTTTTTTTGTGACATTTTAGACTCATAAAATTATTCTGTGAAACAAAGACATGCAAAATGTCCTGTTTATATTTAGCAGAATATCAAAGCTGGTCTTTTTCAGCCTGGGCTGTTAAACTGTAAGATTTAAAAATTAAAATTACATTTCCAACAATACAATTGCAGTGTTTTTAAAGCCATGTGATAGCTTAATGCAGACAGCAAATTAAAACAACATTTATTTTTCTGAAAATCTTTGAAATCATTGAGGCTCCTGGTTTAAATATTATTTGTGGAATGTGGCAGCCGTAGTCCCCATTCACTTCTACAGTATAAAAAATTCTTGCTTCAAATCTCCTGTTTATGTACCACTCAAAAACTCCCTCACACAGGTTTAAAACAATCTAACAGAGAACATTCTCTAAACATTGGCTACCTTGCAGTAATATTCATAGATCTTTTTTTATTGTTATATATTATATAAATCAAAAACGTTATTCTTAAGTTATGAGTGAAATGTTTTTAAAACATTTCAGAAATAACCAAACAAAAATATGAATGCAGAGTCTAAAAAACTGCTTTTGAACATTCTTAGATCATCTGAAAGTCCATTTTCTACTGGTTAGTTAATGAGAAACCTAGGAAACATTCCTACAACCTAAACTTGTCAGCTGGGAATATGAACGTGAGCAAAGGAACACCAAATGTTCATGTTTGTGTAAAGTGCTCCTCGAGGTGTATTCACCACAACTCACATCCAACAAATCTTAACATCTACTCTTCATTTTAAACGGCATTTCTTACCATGAGGTTTCATAAATGTTGCATTAGGCTGTCGTGTTCAGCTTGTGCGCGCCGTCTGAACACCTCATAGATACTTCATGAGGTCATGCTTTATGCAACACCTGACTGAATCTGATTCCTGTACCAGAATACCTCAGCGGGTGTTTGGTTTGTACAGTAAACACCTGGGATTTGAAGCATGCCAGAACGTCTCACAACTGTCTTGCCTCTGGGAAAATTCACTTTTAACATGTTTTTTATGGTAATGAGTGGAATTTCCATGGGCCGTCGAAAATGCAAATACTTATTTGAGTTAAACTTCACGTTTTGGAATTATGGATGAAATTTTGGCTCTATGCTCAACCTGTTTTTTTTTTTAAGATCAGAGTTTAAAGCTCAGTGGTTGTATTTTAAATAGAAGTCTGTGGTTAAATGATTCTTGATTCTGTTTGAATATGCTGCTAAATATGCTAACTGTGTTGCTAGCTGAAGTATAATTTATATGGTTAGATGTTAGTAAGTTCCTCAATAGCGGTTTGTACTTGTTTGTACAGTATGTTACGATTATGAATACCATTCGTTGTTGCTATGCAGTAACGTTACCATGGTTTTTGTCATTGTTTCCATATTTTCTTTAAAATTTAAATTTTAAAACGTTCTTCCATCCTAGCAAAATATATAAAGACAAGTGTAAGTAAGCAACTTAAAAATATAGCACTGTTTGTGTTAGCATCCCAACAGCCAGACACAACGTTATTTATTCATACTGACGGTGATTAAAAATGATGAATGTATTGATTTGTAGTTATATGCATTCATACATTCAAGCACTCATACATACTACACATATGTGTAAGATGGTGGCTCACCATTGGTCGATGTCACTGTGGACCAATCACAGCTTGCAGTCACCTCGAACAGCCAGCTCCTTTACCTCTTGCTCCAAATCACTGTCACTATAAACGCACCACTAAGTGGGAGGCTTGCGTTGTATATTCGACTCAAACATGCTTTTGATGCCCAAAAATGTTGTCGCTAGCTAGTTTTGAAAACAAATTGAATGTTTAGAGGCACAGAGGCTTTTCCAGAACAATTGACAGACCTAAAGAGGCAAAGGTTAGCTCAGTGCCAAGTGATTGACCAGACATGAACTTCAACAAAGCTTCCGCTACAAAAGCTGTCGGCCCGACTGAGGTGAGTTAGGACCGGGTTATTAAAGCCCTTTAAAATGTCATTGCTTTCCTGTGCCTAAAATACCTCACTTCTACAAGACGTCTTGGTGAAATAAGGGCGTACCGCCGTCCAGGACCCTGGACTTTAATATTGTACATATTTCTCCCGTAACCGAACACACACACACACACACACACACANATATATATATATATATATATATATATATATATATATACAGGCAGGGAGAAACTTGCTGACTTGCCCGAATGCCAAAGGCAGCTGATGAGAGTAACGTACCGGCACATAGTGAGTGATGATGCTGCAGCAACGCTTGACTGTAGACTTTCTAGTGCTGCCACTTGCTGTACTGATGTTTTCACAGAAAGATGTAAGCGAGACAAATGGGGAGTTTTTGAGCCCTGCACTTGAAAGTGTGCATAAGGTGTTGATGTCTGATAAGGCGTTTAATGCTAAAATAGAAACAAACTAATTTTTATGAGGAAATGATGAATTGTGCTTGGTCCTACAAAACTGTCAAAACGCTAGAGTGTTGTGGCCGGTTGCCAGGGTGTTGCTATGCAGTTGCCATGGAATTCTGGGGGGTTTTCAGTCTTTTCCTAGGCGGTCCAAAATCACAAACAATTGCCTCAACAAACGCAAATTGAGATTCAAATCTGCAGACTGAAAGCTGTGGAATAGGTTTTACTTTGAAATAATGATTCACATAATTATAATGATAGCAGCTCTGAGTTTTCTTGGAAGAATCTGAAGAGGAATGTTTTGAGATCTTTGACTTCTGATTATTCTGGTATCCTGGCAAAACGCCAAGCACAGTTTGTGACTTGTTTGTGTTCTGTTCTGAAACACAAGAGAAAACACACGAGAACATTACTGTTGCCTTTTATTAGAAAACAAATCTGAGCATGTTACAAAACTGATATTTTCCATTGCATTGCTAAAAACAACTGAGATAATAAAGAGATCTCATTTGTGATCAACTGAGATACTAAAGAGATTTTGGTTATAACCAATCTCCTTTCTATGAGAAATCACCATATTTCTCCACCAGTTAGTCCCTTGTGTGACAGTTTTTAGCCTAGCTTTTATTATTTGTGCTAGTTATGTTTAAATATTACATAACAACTGCATCCCTGTGAGAAATGCATCATTTTGTGTTGCACGAGCTGCACTTAAAGCATTCCTCTTATATATTTATGCATGTGTTATCTGTGTTGTCGGTGTGGCTAATAAAACTGGAGTGTTTGAAGTCACGGTATTTGGCAGAGCGCCCATTCCTGCTGTCATCTGTGTTGGCGAGTCTCTCTCTCTCTCTCTCTCTCTCTCTCTCTCTCTCTCGCTCACTCACTCGCTCATTGAGTGCATGAATCAGTTGTTAGTGCATAGGTTGCAGAAAGCTGCACAGCAGAGAGAGAGAGAGAGAGAGAGAGGATGAGAAATGCAGCATGGGAAATGCATCAAATAAGTCCGGTCGAGCGAGACTCGCTTGCTCGCTCTCCCTATCTTTCTCTCTGTCCATCTCTTCACCTCATGAACATTCGCCTGCCTCCTCTTTTTGCCGATATCAGCTCTCCGCCTCTCATCTTCATTCGATCACTCCATTCATTTCTTCATTTCACCTTGAAAGCCAATATTAAAGGCACGGGAGCAGAAAATATAATAGGACATAAATTGATATCACTATTCTTTTGCTTCGCTTCGATAACCCCTCTGAGGTTTCCACGCTTTTTCAGGGCAAATGTCAAATACACTTAGCCAGCTTCGTATTCCATATTCATTCATCCACCTGTTCCCACATTTTCTATTTTCGCGGGACTGTCTTTGATTAAAAGCACATATAAACTCATAAAACTATTTTTCTGTGAAACACAGAAAAATTCTCTCTGTATAAAATATGTAGTTTCCAAAAAGGGTAACGGAACATTCTCAAAACGTTGGCTAGCGTTCTCTAAAAGTTATTTTAATGTTCTTGCATTAACATTTGTAGAATGTTTTAAACTTTATATGTCATATATAAAAAAATATTATTTGTAATAAAATAATAAAAATTGTTATTCAAAAGTTGTTAGTGGAACGTTAATACTGTATTTAAAATGTTACATACTTTTTTATTATTATTATTTTTAAATGCTTGAATAATGACCAAACATTTTCATTCATAATACAATGTTTTAAACATTCCCAGAACATTCAAAATAACAGTTTTAACTTTTTTGTTACTTAATGAAAACATTAGGGAAATGTTCTTACAACCTAAAATTGTTAGACAGGTAGACACATCACCTCTCAAATATGTTTTTTTGTGATCATCATGCAAAGCTTTTTGTATAGCCTCAAACAACCTGGAATATCAGCATTCAAATGATGTGAAAGTGATCCAGTTTCACGACTTTTTTTTGTCATTGTTCAGTGGAAAGCTCCAGTCCCCATTTACATTCATTAAGTAAAACATGAGTAACCAGGATATTCTTCGAAAATTCACATTTTGTGCTTATTTGGTTTGTACAGGTGTGAAACATTTATTCACATGGGGGTGAATAAATAATGAAAGAATGTTAAATTTTTGATTAACTGTTCCTTCAAAATGTTCTTGCTAGTTTTCGCATTACCTTAGGAAATGATTATAAAGGAACACAATGTATTTTCATTGCACATTAGTTTTTGTTTTTTTCAGCTATTCTGGTGTATACAAATCTGTTTCTGAAATATCTTGTGTGAAGTAGCTTAGATGACATTAACATACTGCCCACCACAGCCGATCTTAGCTAGCATCTGTCACATGCTAATCTTTGCTACTACGAAACAAGGAGCAGTGACACATATTTAGCTCAAAGTCTGGTAGGAACAAGAGCAATACACTCATAGCCCGCGCCAAAAAACCTCGGCATAAGCACTTAGCGCCGCGCTCAATGTGGCAAAAGTGCTGTAGCTGCAGAGGACAGACTGCAGTTGAATTAACCAATATGCATATTCAGAGGTCTGAGAAAGAGAGAGAAATGGGGCGAGAGAGATGTACTACAAGAGGGGCAAAGATGTCCCAGCACATGAGATGGGAGGAGGGGGGTCTGCCCTTGACAGAGGTGCACAGGGGCAGCAGGGGGTGATTACGGCATTCCACCCATATGTCATGCAGACAGGAAATGGAGGTGAACAGAAGGGGTATATATGAAAAAGCTGTGTGTGAGATTTTTTCCTACGGTTTCGGGATGGGGGGGGGGGGGGCGGTGGGGGTTGATTTAACATGGATGTCGCTTGAAGCTCCATGTTATGCCGTTAGGGTCCCCAGAGCATGATGGGAAAAAAAAGAGGGAGTGTTTGAGGAGAACATTTTGTACCATGCAGCAGTAGAACAATGTGTGTGTGTGTGTATGTGCATTAGAGTGAGTGCAGGTTACATGATAGGTATATGTGTCATTGTGATAGCTGTGTTGTGATATTTTCACCCTATCAGCAATGTGTAAGTGTGTGAACTAGGACATGAATAAATATCAGTGTATACTGTGTGTGTGTGTAAATATGATTGTATGTTGTTGGACATTTTTTAAGCAAGTGTGTGTGTGTGTGTATGTATGAGTGTGTACAGTTAGTGCATTACGTTGTGTGTGTGCAGTTTGAGTGATATGTTATGTGCAGTGTATATTTGTCTGTATGAGTTTGTGTGTGTAAGTATGTGTGTTCTGGGATGTGCAGTGTGTGTGTGTGTGTATGAGTCTATATAGTATGTTTGTTTGGTGTGTATGTGCTGAATTACAGTTTCTGGTGGTTGTGTGTGCATTTAAGTGTGTGAGTTTTCAGTGGTCTTCAGGGGGGCCACGGGCCCTAACTGACAGCTTTCCTGCTGTGAGGTCAAAGCCTGACAGTCATGAGGTCCATGTGACAACGTTTATACCCTCAAGGGTCCCTCAAACTTTGACATATGGCAGTGCTCTCCAGAAGTTCTGTATGCTGATAGTACACTTGAATTTCCAATACAAAACTACTTGCATGTGAAAAGCACAGCAGTTTTAGAGTGTTTTATGGAATCCCATGAAAATTTCAATTTGCCATTAATAAAGTGGTTTTCTGGAGATGTTTTCACTGTGTGGTCTCGTGATCTGGCCAGCAGATATAAGCAGAAGGTTAACAGGTTCGTACTGACAACACTGTCAGTATGTATTGATGGCAGCATCAATCTATACTGGGCCCTTCAGAGCAGATTCAGTCTAGAGATGATGTCACCTGATGTGCTGTTGTGACTGAGGCCAAACATGAAGGTTCTATTTAAATAGTTGATGTCCACACCAGCAGTTTTCAAGGAAAACATCTACTAAGGGAAATATCTGTGTTATCTGTGTTATGGGATTTTGAATGTCGGAAAGTACAAAACAAGGGCAGTGTGAGACCTGGTCGGTTTGGTTGCGATTATTTCACATTTATTGCTTTAAAAGTATAAATAATATTTTCATACAACATTTCATCAATGGAAATATTTTTGCTTTGACAGATCAATTTACAAAGAACATCGCCACGTTCTACACAATAACAAATCGTAAACCAAATTATTCTGTTTGCCAATAAAACTGTGAGGTGGAAACAGTGGTGACTGGTGTGTATTTTTATTTTTATTAATAAAAATAAACATAGCAAAATTATTAATTCTCACCTCCTCGCAGCTTCATTGCCAGACAGAAGCATTCTTTACAATAGAGAGATTTTCGAACGATTGGCGAATCGCTAAAATAAAGCGGTTCGATGAAGTGATTTATTCCGGAACGGGACATCAGTACTGCTTACAGCATTAATCAACAAGCCTGCAGGTCAACAACATTCCAAGGAGAAATGTAATTAGGTTTTATTGATGTTGGAGTCGGTCCTTATTGGACCTTATTGATGACAACGTTTATCTATTGGTTCCCTTTTGTGGAAGATCTCGAGTTACATCATCTGAAAGCTGCTGTTGTGGTCATTGAAATAATGA
>JBAJNP010013354.1:0-12230 GCA_036877545.1 Yasuhikotakia modesta | reverse complement strand
GACGGCAGGAAGTTCCCGCTGGCGGCAGGAAACACACTCATCAGCTGCTCCAGCGGTTTGAACTGAGGGACGATGACATCAGCATGAGCAGGAGTCAGTTGTGAGTGTGGCTGCAGTCAGTGTTTGTTAAATTACCGGCTGAGTTCCTCTGTCAAACTCTTTGAACAAGCCTGTGATGTTTTTGAAGTCGGAGGCAAACGGGGCGTAATGAAAGGGGAAATACCACTTCCAGGAGGCACAACCCTGAGAATAAAACACACAGAGTCTGTCTGCTGCACAAAGACATTCTGAAGATCACATTAACACTCTTACATTTAACCGAATTAGTGTTGTTGACTTTAACATGATTTTATTTATTGGCCACACAACTGTGCAACAGAAATTATACTTAAAATGGCAGCATGTGTGTGAGCATGTGTATTAGTGTGTGTGTGTGCATCCATGAGTGTGTGGCAGGAGGAAGAGACATGTCGCCTGCAGCAGAGACTTCATAACAGATCCCTGCGGGACACTCGTCTGCCAAACACACACCGTGAACGCAGCCTGTGCATATATACAGCTACAATTACTGCAGACAAATCCCTCAACACTGATCTCCAATCAGCCTGAGATCTACTGAAGAGAACACAACACTAATGACTGAATCTAAAGAGGAGATCCTGACCTGCATTTAAACTCCACCAGTTACAGCCTCATCAAACACATTAAACACCATCACATGATGTTTGTATTTATTACTTCCTGCCTCTGTTTTTAACATATGACATCATTCACTCTTCATCTTCTGTGGAGAACAACCGCAGAACCATGAAGCTGTTCATTCATTAATGCAACATCTTAGTGTCCCACTGACAAAACATTTGTGTTTTAGGTGTGTGTGTGTTCAGGTGTGTACTTGTAACATACCTGATAGTAATACCTGAGCACCCAGCAGAGCCCCTCCACATACGACTGAACTACTTTCCTACGAAACTCATCGTCCGTCTCGTCCACATCAAATTTGGTTTTATAGTAGCGCTGTTTCCAGCCTTCCTCCCATAACCTGCCAAACAAACACACACAAACCCATCAGGAGTGTCTCTACAACATGACTGCACTCATTAATCCGGCAGCGGTCCTTGTGCCAGTTCACTCTGATGCACACACACGCCTTTGAGAATTGCCCGGCGTGATAAGCTGCGTTAAGAGCCGAAGAGGAACTTTTTTCCCACCTCGGCGCTGGTCAGGATGTTGTACACGCTGTGTGAGATCAGCTCACATAATCAAGCACTCGCTGCATCTGTCTGGTGTGAAACTCTACAACGTCTCTAAAGGGACGCAGACAACTGCCATGAATATCAACCGAACCCAGAGGATTCAGACACGCCGAGAAGTTCAGCACTGAAACTCTGACTGTTTTAATTGCTGGCAGCAGGCAAAAAAAAAAAATGAACTACTGATTGTGTTGCTCTGACTCATCAATGTCTACCAACAGTTACTGAACATGTCCACTGAATCTGGATGAATGTAAATGAATGATTTGGGCGGGTTAATCACAACCTGTTCTGAGTCTCAGCAGAGACTGGCTGTTGAGTTTGTTTTTGTTGGTCTTACCGGACGTTGTCTTCAGGTTCCGGTTCACTGTCACTGTCCTCAGCTTTACGTTTCACACCACGACTGTCTGTGGAGTCACTGGGTCCAGCGGAGGACTGGGATAAACAGAAATAATGTTTTACACTAAAGCAACAGAAAAGCACATCACTGCACACAAGCAAATCTAAACAAGCAGAGCTACTAAATGTTCTGTGTAGCAAGTTTGAGGACACATACAAAGAAGTTTAAACTACATCCTGCACTCACACACACATACACACACACACAGTTCAAAGAGCCTTTAGATAGAAGATACATGCCCTTCCATTTCTCATCATGGCTCTCAACGATTGTGCTGCTTCCTGGAAAACATAAAAACAGAGCTGAAGGTTTAAACCACGCTGATACAATAAACTCAAGGACAAATAACTGATACTGCCGCAATAATCGTCATGTTCCTGCAGGCTGAGAACAGACCTGATTGCGCCGATCCGTGTTTCCCTGCATCCTCATCTCATATGCTGCCTGTCTGGCGTTCTGAACCGGCAGAGGTCCGTCTCTTCCACCCAGAGCCCGAGGAGCAAACTGACCCCCGGGAACAAATGCTGGACCCTGATCTGCCTGCTGAGTTAGTTAGAGCTAAACTTCAGAAAGTCCATTTCTGTGTTCATACTGCATTTCAATTATCTGTTTTGAAATCGGTTCACTTACTCACACCAGAAGGAAAGGTTTCTGCACGGGGCATTTATGTATCAAGAAATATTAAATCTGAAGGTGAATGTTCATCTTACCTTCATCCGCTTCTTCTTCTCTTTCATTCTCTGTTTGAAACTCTCCTGAGGAGATAAAGCATGATGCTTCAGATCTGTGTGTTTACATGATGCTCAGCTCAGCAGCAGATCTCACCTCATCCTCTTTGCGTTTTTTGAAGATGTTGTCCTCAGCCACACCCACAGCCTGCATGATGAGCTCCACGCGCTCCAGATTCACAAAACCATTCTCTGTTAAGTAGCCCTACAGAGCCAACAAAACGTGTGGATGACAAATGCATTTAACCCGTTTTAATATCAAAATGAAACAGTTTTTATTCCATAATCCAACTTTTTTCTGTGTGATATGAGAAAAATACAGAGACGATGGAAATCAACTCAGAATGAGGTCAGACTGAGGGGTCAGAGTTTGTCTGGTTTCCCCCTGCTGGCAGATGCTGTAACTGCCCCACACTGAGGGGCAAGAGGCATCTACTCAGAAGTTGCTGGTGTAATAAATGGTTAAACAGCAGATGATGTAGCAGTGAGGTTTCTGTGAGACTGTGAACGTTAGAATAATAAATAAGTGATGTAATAAAATGACTGCGGAACACACAGTTTGGTGTGTAGAGTATATATACATATATTCACCCCAGTCTTGTGCACAACGTTTTTGTAGATGCCGACCAGTCGATCGATGGCGCCCTCTCTGTGAGAAACACAACCTGCAGTCAGAACTCAGCGTTCACACAAACAACAGAACAGCCAATGAGGTTCCAGTAAACGTGCCTGATCTCAAGAGACGGTAAGTGAGGCAGGAAGTCATTTCCCACAAAGAAGCACATGAACACCCAGTCGTCCACACTGCGCTCAAAGTCAAAGGGGAACGGCAGGCTGGCCATCGTCAGCTCCTTCTCCAGATACTGCGCGCACACACACACACATTATACACACACGCATTATACTCATACGTTACACAGTTAACTGCACACAAACACACGTTACACACACACATTATACACAACACATACACAGGCTAGGGTGCAGGTAAAGCAGATTTAATGGACAGTACCTCTCGTAACACAGCCAGTCTGATGAAGATAAACTCCTGTTCTGATACTGGAAGTGTGTCAGCAAATTCATCATGCTGACAGAATGACAAAAAACAGATCATGAGGACAGAGGTGAGGCTGTGAGATGAGAGTGAGTGTGTGAGTGTGTGTGCGTTACCTCGCCCCGTTTTTCTCGGGCCAGACCCTGACAGTCTTTAATCTCATGACCCATTTGACCACACAGGGCACAGGGTCTGGGTTTATTGGGTTTAAATTCCTCTCTTATGATGGTGAAGTTGGGCTCATGTGTGGCCAAACCCAACATGATCAGATCAGCTGGAGAACAACAAACCTTTACAAATCTGATTCCATCACTAACTTATCAAACGCAAAAGTTTTTAAAGTTAAGTCACCATCAGCGCCACACAGACAGTGATGCGTGTTCGGGTCGTGGTTCGGCTGAGCTGAAAGAGAAACAAACAGAAATGAGACATTAAAACAGTGAAGAAGACAATGTGTGCGAGACACAGCAGTAATGAGGGTTTGTTCAGCGCTACCTCTCTGGCGTCTGATGAAGTCCATAATTTTATGTTCTCCTTCTCCAGGAACACTGGCATCTGACAGAAACACCTGCAGTCAGAAACATCAACATTCATTCACTCCACAACAACACAAACAGCTGAACTGAGTCACATCACCTACTGTGATATTACGCCATCCAGGGTCGTTGGTCAGTCTGTCTGCAATGTAATATCTCAAACATTTGGCCAGATTATCCATGAACTCTGTGCCCTGAAAACACAGAACAATATAGTTTGATTTTCTACAGTAAATGAAACACAATTACACTGACTGAACACTTACTGGAGTGATACAGTTACTGTCAAAACGCTCTTTTATCTCCTCAGGTGGCAGGTAACCCCCTGAAAACAGACAGAAGGAAGAACAGATTATAACAGAAAACAAAGAACACATTACATGACCCTAATGATAAAGCATCAGTTAAAGATCTAGTTAAAACCATGCAAGTTTTCTATTGGTTGAACAGAGGTCACATGACTTGCCTCTTTGAATAACCTCCTCTCTCATTCGCTGTTTCTCTTCAGTGAGCTCCACACCTTCTTTCGATGCTCGGAAACGTCTCGATCGCTGCTGGTTCATTTTGGCACGAGGAGCCTGAAAATATTCAACATGAGCAGCACAAGACAGTTCACTGGAAATGATGACGACAGCAGGCACACTTCAAGTGTGTACTTTTACACTGATGGAAAGGCCTACATACCACACCATCAATTGCCATGTATAAAACTCGTCTGGGCCGAACAATGTTAAACAACCGGTCGATGTACTCAAAAATGGCCACCATCATCTCATCCTCATTTTTAGGTGCTGGTCTGTAAACAAGAGAATATTGTTAAAAACATTTAAAGCCTCACAGTTAATGAAGACATTCACTCATGAGAGGAACTCACTTGTCTTCAGGATGTGTGCATGGGTGAATAATTCCATTCATGTCCAGATACAGGTTGTCAAACTCCACTTCATTTGGGTTGGGTTTGCTGGTGTCCACAGGAACTTTAACACCGTTGTACTCTTTAGCCTGAAACAGAGCAGTAACGTTACACGGGATATTTGTGTTTTACAAACCTCTGAGCTTCCAGGACCTGAACAGCTACTGAACATTATACTCAACAGCAGCATCACTAAAGCTGCCGAGATGAGTATCTGAACACCATCTGTGAGCATCACAATACTGGAGAACTGACCTCGTCATTAACCCTCAGTGCTGAACACTAGTCAAACATCACTACACAGGTCTCTATCTCTCGTTTCTGTCTGCAAGTTGTTTTCACAAGCTAAATAACAGAAGAATGAAGCCGAACTCAAACACACAAACGTTTGACTGCAGTAAAAACAGCCGAACCTCATGCGAGCATCAGGACAGTGAAGCTGCTGTGAGTAAATAATAAGAAATAAATGAACGCATCAGTGATTATCTCACCCTTTCCTCCAGACAGTGAACTATTATAGACGGATATTTCCGACTCAACCAGCGGAAAAACGCAGGGACTCCCATCTTCGGTAAAATACACCACACACGACTTAAAAACGATCAAGTTTAAAAACAGCGAAACACGCAGAAGATTGAAACCAAACACACAGAAGCGCGTACACGCTCGCTGACGACACACGCACGTCACTTCCGGATAAACCGGAAATGATAAAACAGCGCCGGCGGAACTACGATTTATTGTAATATGTATTAAAATATAGATTTTATAGTTACTTATATATTGTTATAACCAACACTTGCTAAAAAAACTGATTTTACTTTTGGATGAGTAAAAACTTATCCGAGAAATCCCTATTAATTTTCAACATTTTAGTATTTGCAACATATTGTCATATTATACAAACAGGTTATTTGGTTTCAGTAAACACAGGTTATAAATATATATTATGTGACTACATGCACGTGTTTCACTTTGAAATGAGCTTGACACAGAAATATACAACCTTCAGTGGCAACAGCTTAAGTGTTCAGATAATAAAAACAAACACCATCATAACAGTCATTTACATGCAGAAGAAAATGTGCTTGTCAATGGCAGCAAATAAAGGGAACCTTCAATGAATTCTCATTTCATTAAAACATTAAACAACAGACATTATTGACAAAAACTCCTGCTTCTGTGAACGTTTGTTTCATTGGCGGTTTGGTTAGTATCGCCCCTGTCTGTAGCCTGACTGCCCCCGTGTGGTTCTGCAGACGCATTCACACAATGTCTATAATGTGTCGACATAACGTATAATGTGATGCAAAACGTGTATTTTACATATAATGTCTGAATTCTGCTGAACAGATAAAATATATGACCACTCTTTTGTCAGGGCTTTGTGAGACTCACGGTTTTGTTAATGTAATTTTCAAATACATTTAGTGACACATAAACATCCAATTGGAAAATTCAGAATTCATTACACACCAATTTTTAACTGGTCATGTCTGGTAAGAAAAACATCATTAGCATTAAACTCACTCAGAGATGTCAGTGATTATTCCTCCTGCATTCTCCGCTCTCATTCTCCTCTTTTATACGTTTACAGATTGGAATGCAAACACATGAAAAGCTCAGTGTCACCTCACATGCTACAATAGATCAATTTATGCACCCAAGGCTGAGAGCGGCCTCGAACCGTGGGCCTTTTTCAGAGGGCCTTAGAAACGAGACCCACTCAAGATGGTTTTGTTTAGCACAGATAATGAAAAGCAATCCAACACAACAAAGTGACAATCATATTCATTCACAATTAGCTGTTATTCTCTCAGTATTCCTCATTAACATATTCTCTGATAAGTTAAATGAACAGCGTTTAAATAAAGATTTTATTGAGGCCGTCATCTGTAAATGTTGTGAATCGCATTAATTGCCACAGACATGATCTCTGCTGTTAGTTACTGTTACAACTGTAACATTTTGTTCGGATCAAAGCTCCGTTTTTTCCAGCATGGCTGCAGCTTCACTGACATGAATTCAAAGCATCTCCTGATAAGCAAAACATTCATAAAAGTTACATTGTGTCTTAATTGACAGACAACAGGAAACCAGAGGTCAGTTTGACCGGCACCAATTACAACATCCTGTTCTGTTCATAATCTTCCACAAGAGAAATATTTGTAATGATGATGATTTGGATCTGCTGAGATACAAACACTAATTGCTCTTGATTCCAGGCCTCAGTTTAAAGTCTAAAACGAGCTCTTTGCATTTAGACATGGAAAATTACATGTTTTGATCCAAAATGAAGGACTATTAGACCCGGACGGGATGTGTTTATGAAAGCCAGCAGAACTGTGGTGCAGGTAATATGAACCAAATTCCCAACAAATGAGGCCAATTCAATTCAATTTTGCTTCAGCTTTCAGTAAATGGTAAATGTGGACTGACAGTGAACCGATTGATGCTTTTCAGTAAACAGTTCCTATGATATTTATTTTTGAAGTCAAAGCAGTAAACAGGCTTATAAAGCATCAGTAGATGACATGCTGACTCCAGATCTAATGCTTTTAACTTTAATGATTATAAAAACTGAAAAAAATACCAACAGCACATAGAAAGCAGTGGCCTGGGACAACAGCTATAAAGCACCGAGCTGTAAATGCAGAGCTGTGGAAACTACAGTCTTGATTCATTTGACAGCCGAGGATTCCAGAATAATGTTAACAGTGAGGCTGAAACATTACACTGGGTTTAATGAATAATACAGAACAGTCAACAGCCCCTCAGTTCAGCACAGAAACCAGGATCTTTATCTTTTAGCTTAATTGAAATGAGCGTGTTTGTAACGGGGCTCTAAAACGCTTCTCCTGCAGGCAGAAGGTTTTAATTGGGCTAAATTGATGAGAATTGGAAGCACTCAGTTAAAAGCAAGACACCACACCGGCGGACGGCCTGTTAGCCGCTAACACAAAAGAACAAGAGCTCTTACCTGCACATTAGCATAGAGACGCAGGGTGAGAGTCTGTCCTGCTCCAGTCTAATAATAAACACATTTCCCTGTTAGTCTCCAGCACAAGAGTCAAACATTTCAGAGGGCGCTTGTCTCACATCTATAGGTGAGTTCGGCTCATTTTAACTCACTGTACTGACATGAAACTACTTCAGTCTGTGGAAGGAAACAGACAAAAACTGAATGTTCATGTCCAGAGATTCACCCCGTCACTCTAAGGAAAGACACAAATACAGGAAGAGTTACAAAATAATACAAATAATAATGTTTATAGTGACAAGAACAGGTTTAGTAGGTGCAGAAGGTCTGACAGCAAAGTTTTTGGTAAAATGGATTTGAGACATCAAATGTTTATGGAGCACAAATCCTTTGACATGTGAGGTTTGATTTCAATAGTGCTCTCTATATAAATGTTTATGTAAGCTTTTTAAAGACCACTTGCATTTTATTGTGAGAACCTAAAGGCCTATGCAATAATACTACAGCATTCAACATCCTGTTTTTCTGAAGGACTGACGGTGAAATGAAACATAAGTTAGTCGATCATGTGTGTGAATGCAGCTGAGATCTTCTGCAGCTGAGACCAGGAGCAGTGAAGTCTCTCTGTCCTTCACTGCTCCTGGTGTTCTGTGTGTTTTTGCCTGCTCACATTCTGATCTGAGGTCAGTGTTTATCTCCAGCTGGGGTGTCTGTTACCTTCACTTATTTCTAGCCACTTTTGATTTCTTGGTAAAATATTCAGATTCAACCTGTGTGAAATAGTCCTGAATACATCATTACTGCCATTCAAACAGAATACTACAATATCACAACACACACACACTCTTTTGATAAAATGCCATTCAATAGAAAATCCTAAGATACCTGTGGATGTTCGTGCTGTGTCTTACCCCTGCCCTCCTCTTTATCACATCAGACCCTCTGAACTGTGTGTGTGTGATTGTCAAACCGCCCCGGGGGCCCCACCAGCACTCCTGCCCTGCAGAGGGTAAACAGAGGCAAACAAAAGCGCAAAGACAGCTGAAGAGAATTCTTTGTGTGGCCAGACTCGAGGGATTTCAGCATTAGTCTGTTTCCTGTTGGCCTTGTTCTAAAACCCAGAACCGGCCCTTTAACAGGACAGTGGGGCTCATTAGAGACAGGCAGCCTCAGCCGTGTGCTGCAGTTATTGTGTGCCGCAGGCCTGCCACTCAAACATATGTTTGAAGACGAACAGTGATAGAAGCAGGTGCTGTGTGTGTGTTTATCATTTCTATAGCAGAGTTCATCTGTAAGTACAATGAAAGGAAGGAGGCATTTCTTACAGCTGTGTGTGAGACACATCAAACACACTTTTCTGTTTAATGATTCATGAAACTGGTTTTTCATTAAAAACATGCAATTAGCGTCAAAGCTTCATGTTTACTGCTGTCTGTGCGCACGGTTAAAGAGCTGAACAAACACTAAATTATACACCCTCACTTCTGAGCTCTGACTGTAGCGTTGATGCTAACAGTATGAATTATGCTTAAATAAATACTTGTCAATAATAGGGACGTGCTGCTGTTAATAAAACGAGCATGAATCCCGACTTCATCTTAAATCCATTAATTAGTGGTTGCCACCATGTTTTTAGGGTCTGTCCAGGTACATTTGTACACTTACTCTGCTCACAGCCTCTCAGCACATCATTACTGGAGCTGAAGCTGTAATGGAGTAGTGAAACTGTGTTGTGTTCTCACACAAGTGTGTGTTCTCTGCATGCGTCCTGCACACATTAAACATGTTCCCATCACCACTGTAATACTGTCTCTTACTAAATCAATACACACACACCTTCCTAATTACGTCACATTCATCACAAACAATTACTGAAAACTCTTTGTTCTTTTGAAATAAGAGCATCACAATAAATAAATCAATAACACACATGGTTACACACACACACACAAAGCAACAACAGCAGTAGGAACAGGGGAAACCTTAAAATAGACTGAGAGAGAGAGAAATAAAGTGTTAGATGGATGGATGTGTAAAGAGAGAGATAAAGTGTGTGTGTGTGTGTACGGCAGAGGTTTTCTGTTGTGTCCTGTAAGTGTTCAAGTGTAAGTGATGCTACAGCTTATTTTAATGGCCACTTACATGGTTTGGTCTTTTCCACACACCCCATAAATGCAGCTCCAGTGTTGNGGGGGGGGGCTGTACTGGAAGGCTACATCAAACTCTGACACTAGTGTACTGACTCCTGAACAACATGATGAGTGTCCCCACATCTAATACACACAGAACAGAAAGTGCATCAGTGCTGAATGAGATCCCCTCTGTCGCTGCCACATCTCACTTCCTGCTTTGACCGGCCATCTGTATCAGCCAATCAACAGTCTTTCCTCTGCTGAGGCCACAGCAGAATCTCGGTCTGTTGTTGAAAGGGTTTGAGGATGAATGGTTAAAAGAGAAATGTTGCAGCAGGCTGTTGGCTTGTGTATTAACTCTGCAGGATTACATTATTTCCCCGTATAGAATTCAGAAAAATAATGTTAGTTTAGTTGAGCTGTACTCAACAGACAGTTACCATATTTATGTTTGCACTAGGGCTTTTCACACACACTTAACTCAGAGTCATCTGTTATTAAACCCTGGGAACAGTGTAAACAGTGTTAAACATGAAACGAGATAATCCAGGACTGTTTGCTCAGGGTTAAGACTGACCCTGGGTTAATAATTTCAAGTGAGAAAAGCCACAGAAGTGTCTGTTACCTCATCAGCGTGTTGCCATGCCGTTTGCTGGCTGTAGTGTTGCCATGGTGATGATGCCCATCAGTAATGACTGCAAAGATGTGGTTTGGCAGATCCTGTCTGCCATCATGATTCTGAACTAAACACACACAGAGACTGTCAGAACGACACTTCCTGTTATTAGAGTAACAAAACTGAGATAATAAACAGTAGAACTAGAACTATCTCAAACCACATCTGAAGAGATTCATTCAGAAGATTCACATCTACACACCAGAATAGCTTCTAAAGCTTTAAAACACTGTGTGTAAATGTGTGTGTGTGAACATAAATGCGTGTTGTTTTCTGAGTTGTGTTTTATTGATTCATCCTGTCACTTGTGCTTGTCATCTACCAATCACCTTCTCTTTTCTTTCCGTCTCGTCCCAGTGAGAGAGTTTCTCATCTCTCTGGACACCTGAAGGTCACGACACAGATTCTTTATTCAGGCCGAGACGCTGCATTGAGTGACAGATGGTCTTCATCACAGAAGAGCTTTTACTGTTAAAGGTGACATTGAAGCAGAACTTTTATTATATGTTTATTTTTGTTTACTTTTATTATATTTTATTATTATAAATTTATTATATGCACTGAATGTACTGTCATCACAAATGAATAAATGAACATTTACTTACATTCAGGATCCAAACCTGCAGGACATGCGGTTACTGGAAAAGACTAACAGGAATAAGATGAACCTAAAACAAATGAACATTTATAAAAACTGCAAATACTAGCTAGATAACAAAGTTTTTAAAATGTCTGTTGCTCCACTAAAAATCAAGGTTAAAACTGGAATATTCTGTAAACATCTGTTTTACTCAGTTACAATATCAACAACATTTACAGCAACAGTCCTGCTGGTAATCTGAATAATAAATAGCTTGTATACGCAGTGCTTGAACAGCAATGTAGGGTTTCAGTTCAACATAACACCGTATGAATAAAACACACAGGCTTAGACAGAATGATGCTTTATGTTGTGTCTGTCAATTTCTTTTGCACTGATAACACAGGGACTGTAACCCAACAGTGAGTTCAGCTCCATGATCTTTGCCTGGTTTAAAACACAGAATTCATCATTATTTGTTGAAGAGGCTCTTCTTCATTGTTTCCAGCTCATCACACCAGAATCCTTTCAAACCCAAACACTTGTGCTGCTGTGAAACTGCCTGAGCAGAGAGATTTCCTGCACTGCAGCTCAGAGCAGCACGATGAGTGTGTCTTTGCTTCAGCTCAGGGTCATCAGGCCAAATTAATTTAGCCTCATTAAGGTGTCAATTATTCAGAGATTGGGCTGCTGCTCGGCGTGATGAGATGTGATTGGCTACACTTGTGATTACAGGAGATTCAGACATGAGTTACTGAGACTGAAGATGATCTTCAGATGTGAAGAACAAACACTGAGACACAGAGAAAGTGTTAGTGAAACATTCTTCATTAACTGTGACCACCTTCACATCCGCAGACCGGCCCACACCATCCCACACACACACACACACACACACACACACTCACACTCACACACACACACACACACACACACACACACACACACACACACACACACACACACACACACACACAC
>JBAJNP010013353.1:0-12231 GCA_036877545.1 Yasuhikotakia modesta | reverse complement strand
GTGTGTGTGTCTGTGTGCTCACCGGACAGTTCCGCAGGTCGCCCATGGTGCTGGCGTTGCGGAGAAGCTCTCCAAACATGTCTGGGGTGGGCTTCTCCTTACACTCCAGCATCCGCACAGCTTGGTTACTGCAGCAGAGGGAACAAGAGACAGACGTGTCCTCAAGCACCAGCGGTAACACACCATATACACACATTAAACGCAACAAACAACCCCTTTGTTTGTTTATTACACCTCAACGTGGCAGCACACAATAACACAGTCTTTACTGTTGCCATATTTTTGCACAAGTAACTCTATACTGTATTGACCGCTGGCCCAACCTAATTTCTGCATAGGTGTATTGGTTTTATGACTAAAAAAAACGAAATAAATATTTTATGCTCCTTTTTAAAATGTTTTATTTGGTAAGTATCTGTGCAATATCCTGTGAAATGTACAGTCACACGCAGTCAGCCATTATTGCCAAACAATCCCCCTCAGGCTAACACAGGGCCAGCTGACTGTACATTATCCCTTATGCATTTTATTTATTTATTGGGCAGTTTTAAGATCTGCCCTTACTAAACAAAATTACAGATACCTCAGTTAATTCTCTCCAACTCCCAGGAGCTGCTAAACACGCTTTAGTCTAAGGAATAAAATTATGATTAAAAACCATATAACGTCCACCAAAAGATGAAACGTTATTTGTCTTTTGTAGATTACTGTTCCCTAGAAGACGTTAGAAACTAATGTAGCGTCACTCCTCTCTTTCTCTCTGTCTTTCTCTCTCTGTCAGGAGGGGAGCCGCAGGCCTGCACGGAAATCAGCGTGCAAACGTTGCCGCCTAACGCTTCCTCAAGCTAAGCGTGATAGCATCCATTTGACATGGTGCGTATCTGCAGCCATAACCCGTCTGTCAGCGTACGCTCAAGAGGATAAAATGTGCCAAGACAGCCGCTTAAGGGCTAAAGACAACCTATACACACACAGACTGATGCAGATGATACAGACAGGTCAGCCCTGATCTCTCACTTCCAGCAGTATTTAATGAGCTTTACTAAAACATGACGGTCACACCAAAACGACTTACTAACACATTCCTCAAGGTAGGGGTCAAGAAAAGGTTACATGCGTTACATACTGTATATACTGTAAGCCTAGTGTATAATTTAAATGCCACAATGTATTTACATTCTTGCATTGCACATCCATTGTTATTGTCACTTGTCTGTATTTTGGTTAGCATAATGTTTTACATTGTTTCCACAAAAAATACGTTTGACATCAAACATTAATTGGCAATACTGTATCCCAATCGCCAATCTGTGACTTTTATTCCTTAAAAATGAACAAAAATCTTATTTAAAAATGTTATTGAACAAGTTGCAAAAAACATCAGTGTTCAAAACTGTACCATTATCTTACCTCAATCATCAATAGTAATTTTATAATAAAGATTTATAGTCTGAGCTGTCAGGTCTGATAACATGTGAAATCAGTTTGACTGTCACGTCTATAAACAGAAAGATCTGGCTGCGATACCATAAGTGGGTGCTGAGGATAAATCAACCTTTCTTCTTACAACAGTTGTTTAGAATTTGAAAAAAACAAGTAACTTGCAATTTTATGCTTACACCAGAGATGGCGACAGAGAGGCAAAGTTACAGATTGCAGCTTTAAGACCCACAAGTTAAAGTACTAAAACAAACAGTGTGACCTTGAGTTGCTCTTCAGAGTGTTTTGCATGTGGTTTTGATATTCTCACAGCTCATCATATTCAACACATTAATAACTCCCTTACGAGGGTGGCTGACAATGTCATTTTTTCATTTTTTCCAGCATGTTTCTCCACCTATCAGTTTCGTTGCATCACCATAAGCATAAATCTTGACAAAATTTTCTTTCGCTGGGTGAATCCAAAATTGTGAGTGATTTATGATCGACGTGTGAATTGCATAAAAATGTTTGCTGTCCACACTACTTCACATTTACGTGTGTAACGAAACCCATCTTTCATATTTCCAAAACAACAAATACTGATGTATTGATGTACTGAGTATTGATGGAGATAAACACCCTAAATGCCCTACAGTGTTTATTTTACAATAACAACCTTCAAACTATATAGTATTCTTTACAAAACAACACAAAAAATGTCCCCTTCAGCACGAAATATTGATCTATTTTGCTGATATTATTTAATTACAGTAGCTTACTTGTAGAGAACACATTAATTAAAAAATAAAGATGCATGCTGTGTATTTTCACCAATTTACACCGATACAATTCAAATTCAATGCAAATTTGTCCCATTAAACAATAAACAAAACAAACCCTGAATTGAATTATATACAACGATAACAAGTTTTATCATTTGGAGGAGGCGTCCCAAGTGTGCCACGTTTTGCTGGATGAGTTGTTTATAGTGTAGGTTTGTAAATCAGTCCTTTCAAAATGATAAATGCAAGTCCTGCAGTGAAGATAAACTCGTTCAATCTGTTTTGAACAAGAGAGACAAAATAAATCCAGACCTACGAGTTGCATTGTTTTCTGTGATAGGAGTGAGTAGCTTTGTTTTTAAATGAAAACACAGAGTTAGTGAGTCGAGTAATGCATTGTATTATATTGCAAAAGCGCATGTGTGTGCGCGTTTATGCATGCGGACAGGGCTCCCCGCTGAGAGTGTGTGTATGTTCATACTAATGCTGTCATATTAGAATTTAAGGATGTTTAAGGATGTACGGGACACAAGCTTCCAGGTGCAAGGAAACACAATGTACCGTGGAAATGCATATGATGCGACTGTGCATGCATAAGACAATGCATGTGAGCATGTTTTAGCACATCGCAAACAATGCCTGTTTTGCAACAGGCTAAAAACTAGTAATTATTTTTTGTATATATACATATGCACAAATAATATTTAATTCTACATACATATATTACATAATTGCGTTAGAAAATTGGATGTAAACAAAGCAGATATTGTGTGAAAAAAAATTCTTACTCAAACTATTACATCCCTAAATTCCTTATTGTGTTGAAAATTCCAGGCTGTAAAAAATGCTGGAGGTTTCTTCTGCTGTTCCAGAGTGTGGACATAACAAAGGGGCGGGAACATCACTCCGCTGGGAGCGACAAGTAATGTCCTAACTGTGTCCTCTGAGTGGTCCACTTTCTCATAGGAGAAATGGGCTTATCTGGGCCTAACCGGCAGTGGGACTGTGTAACTCAACAGAATGAAACAGAACAGAAGGTTCTAGTGGAAACTACATACTGAATACACGTGCATGTGCGCACACACACGTTATGCACGCATGGTAAGTATTTTTGAAGACAAAAGTATACTTTTGCCAATATATTACTTGCTGATATATTATATTAACATATTATATTTTTAAGTTCAATTCTATTTAAAAATAGATTATTTGGCTCAAACAATGGAAACAAGCAGCCAATTTCTAAACAATTCTAGCTTATGAGGACACAGGAAGCGTCCCATAAACTGTGTTTACATTGTTTGACACATCATTATACACATTCCGTCCTCGTAAACCATAAATAGGGACCCACACACTTACACAGGGAAAGAAAATTAAATACAAAAAGGTGTATAAAAGTACCCAGAGAATCTAGCACTTATATTATGTCCGAATAGTATGGGATATGGGATACCATATGGGATTACTCTCATGGGTCTGGTGTGTGTGATGACAGCTAATAACCTGTGATATAAGGCCTCATTTCAGCCCAGCGGGTTGGTTTCAGCATTAAACTAAAGCTGGTCACTCACTTAACTGATATACAGTGTGCCGGGCTGCTTGCCTTCAGTTTCCTGTCTGAAGTGTAAATCAAAACCCTCCGTCAACATCAGGATGTGAAAACAGCCACAATCCCTCCATTTCCACCACTGAACTGCTGCACACACTCACACACCCCACTGAGTCCCAACAGATCGCTCTTTATTGTCAAGAAATCCATCATATTTGCACCAGATAGCAAACTGGACCCAACAGAGTGAAATGAGAGGTGGTAACTAAGGGTTGTAGGTTCGAACCCCAGGGGTAATCCATACGCCAACACCATTGTGCCTCAGGCAGCCATAAATGTCACTTTGAACATAAGCATCTGCTAAATGACTTTTCAATTATTTATCAAGTGTAGCCCTCCGGAGATGCCCCCGCGCACACACCTGCCGGTGTGAAAACGTGGTCTTCCACTTACCAGAGAGAGGTGGTGGAGATGTAGTGCACCATCTGAATGAAGGGGAGAGGATCTGACGTAGCGCCGCAGTTGTTGCAAACACACTGCAAAAAACACAATATAAATCTAATGCATGGAACCGAATTAGGTGTGAATTCATTAGGTGTGAATTCAGTTAATACTGAAGTCTGATTCAGTGAGGGGCGACCTCTCAACTGCTGAGTCTGAGATCATTTATAAATCGAGTCCAACACACAGACGGACTCCTTAGGAGTTAAAAATCAGAATAAACCTGGTTTGATTCCACAGCCACCCGAGAAACGACCACTAACCTGCTCAAAAAGCGTCATGGCAAACTTCTGGTGTGGGATGCAGTGCTTGGCGGTACAGATGTCCTCCTTGGTCTCGTCCGAGATGTGGAAGTGGATTCTCATCAGAAGGTTCTCCTACAAGAAACACAGAGATCACTGGAAGTGTGTGTGTGTTTTAAACCATATATTTTGGGGGACAATTATGAAATATGAAGTCAGCAAAACCTCATTTTGAGGGTGTCCTCATTTGTGAGAACTTCTCACGAAGAAAAATTAAAGTTTTTCTTTTTAAATTCTAAAAGGTCAGACAGTTTTTTTTGTTAGGGTTTGGAGTTTATAACTCGCTGTTTATAAATTTAAGTATATGGAGTGTCCCCATTTAGATAGATAAGTAATGTGTGTGTGTGTGTGTGTGTGTGTGTGTGTGTGTGTGTAAACACTGCTTGCTTGCGCACTGCTTATATGTCCTTTGATCTTCCTTTGATAAATAATTCTGGAACAAGATGTTTAGCAGCGAGTTTTAGTGCAAAACAACATGCTGGTTGTTTGTGAGAGCCATTAAACAGCAAACCATCTCTGAGTGTGTGTGTGAGAGAGAGTCAGCTGTGTGGTCCAGCTTATATTCATTTTTCTCCGTCAGCACTCACTTCACGTTAATCTGATCAAGTGAGAAGAACACATCTATTTTTCATAAGAGTCCTTTTGATTCCCTGGCTGAACAAATTTAAAATCAATCGATCACACTGCAAGTTCCTGACAAAGGAATACAGGGTGAACGAGGGGGAGAGAGAGAAAGAGAGCGAGAGAGGGAGAAAAGAGGTGAACGGGACCATATATCAACTCCCCCGTTCTGCGCTTTCATCTCGCACCCGCAACACCCATTGAGCTTTAACTGCAGCTCTTCAAACGACTGTACAAGCTACCTACAATTTTTAGCAGACATATTTAGATAAACTGCTAACATCTCCAAAACTATCATTCTAAATATATATATATTAACAGATCACTGTAAATCACAATACAGCAATCTGACCCAGAAACAATAGAATCAGAAAAGAACCCAATTGTTTGTGTATAACACAATGATAAACAATGATAAACAGACACATCTTACACAATATTTTAACAATGCCAAATGTTTCACAGGGACCTTCCAAAACAGTCTTTTTAAAATTACTTCATTAACATTAATTGACCAAACAAACCAATTGACTAAAATGAATCTGATTCTCCAGCACTACATATGAGAGGACAGTTTGAAAGTGTGTGCTATTGATGCATTAGTTTGTTCAGTTGTAAAGCTACGTGTGCAGTGATACAAAACAGTAGAGTTTTTATAACAATACATAACTATTTGTTAAAAAACATTTTAAACATTGCATTTTCCATTATTTAACAATAACCAAGTACTGTCCGCTTTTAGTTTTACTTTCAGTTAGTTACTCTCTAACACATTTAACTACTCAAAGTCCACCAAACTAACAAAAATTTCCATAAACTTAATTTGAACAAACATCCTACGCTACAAAACATCACGCAACAAAATGTCAGGAGCTTATCGTTTAGCACCACAGATAAATAATTAGCGTACAAAGCATTTTATTTCCTGTTCGGATAACAGCGCAGCTATTTATGCAGCGGTGCAGATGTGCAGAGAGCCGCAGAAATGAGGAGTTGGCATTTCGCTAATGTACCGTCCGCGTCTGGTGAGAGCTGAGGAGAGGGGTCGACGTCTGAGAGCACGGAGCGACGGCAAGACAAGCGTTTTGGCCCTGTGCCCGTCTCTGCCTCATAAATGCGGCAGTCAGGCAAAAGAAGAAACGGTGGCAGCTCCATTCAACAGATCCTCAGCTAAAAATAATGATCCCAGGATGGAAACGAACTTTTGTCGCTGAACTGCAGACGAGGTGCTAATTGAACTAAATAACGTTTGATGATGCTGTCTTTTGTGACCTTATGAGTAAGCACAGCTGCATTAACAAATCTATGGCAGAAAAGCCCTGACACAGACAGTACGGGATGCATATAAATGGGTATTTAAGACGGAGCCAATCAAACGGTCTCTAGGCGAGCTATCTTGATTGGACAGCTCAGCCGCTCGCCTGTGAATGATCGTTTAATCGCTTATTTGCTTAAAAGCAATTATCTGTATTGATGCTCAGGCGGTGTGTCTTTTAAGGACATAAATGTGAGATAAACACAATCTATGGTCCTTAATCAGGTCCGGCCGAATAATCAGGTCTGAGGATTAGAGGAGTGGGTGGGATCAATCATCTTCAGCTATCACAGGACCCGTCAATACACTTGCCGTACGACTATGAATTTTACACTCATAAATCTACAGCTCTGTGTAGTGCCTCACTGTTTACTCTATATAAGCGAATGCCTCTTCATGGGACAAACACACAGATCAGTCTTCTGTCTGCAGTTTTTAATTGCTGGTCTATATAAACAGGCGACAGAAGCGATTATAAAACGTTTTTTTAAAGCATATCTTAAGTCCTCAGTCATCTGTTCCATTACACTGTACTTCTAACTGCTAGCTAACACAGAACGTTCTTACAATGGTCTCTACAAGCTCTTTTAAAGTTATGATAAGAGTTTCAGTAGTGCAGTAACTTCAGTAGAACTTTTTTAACACTATATATCAAATTATATAATAATATAATATATATTAAACATTTTACGAAATTAAGAAAATGTTGACTGACATTTTTATTGCAATACCATTAAAACAACATCTAAAAATGTATGTTATATTCCTAGAACATTCACAATAACATTTTGAATGCTTTTGATACTTGTTAAGGAAACATTGTTCTTATAACAAAAGTTGTTAGCTGGGTAGCTTAGTTTAAACACAAGAAACACAGCCTCAAATATTCCTGACATTAAACACACAAGAGGCTCAGCTATGACTCACAACTGATTGCACCATCTGGTCTGATGCTAGCATGGTGACTCTCTGAACCACACAAAAGCACACAGCACACACACACAAAGTTATTGGGTGAAACAGATCATTTGTAATTTGATGAAAGTACTTTTTAACTTTAACAGTACTGTTGGTTAAAAGTCACTGCAAAACTATCTGGAAAAGTACGAATCTCCAGCATAATTTGTTGGCAGATGCAACTTGGTGAAATATTTTATTATCAAAGGAAATTTAAAGATTGAAGCTCTGATTAAGTCCCATCAAACTATTTCCTGGGGGCTGTACTGTATAAAACGCTGCCTAAAAGAAAAGAAACACAGAACTGTAGACAACACATTTAAAATAGTAGATAGCTTTTGTCTAGCAGTCCATTTCTCCTGCAAGCATGACATTAGTAAGCAGTTCCGAATCCAATATAGTTATCAAAAACACGTCAACACGTCCTGCCAGAAACATCACCGACACAAAACTTTCTCTGCGTACAGAGTGAAACATGAATATTTTAAGAAGTCCAACTTCATCTGCCTCAAAAGTTCACGATTCTATTTCTACCGCTAGTCAAACCGCGCAAGGACGCGCACAAGCAGCAGCGCTAGAGATGCAACACGGAACAACTCTAGACTAGAGATCAAGGTTGACAGATTTCAGGAGAGAAGAGGAAAAATAAGAACAGGAAAGGTGACTTGAGGAGAGACGAGACAGAGGTTGGGGGGAACGAGAGGAAATGCCTGTAGAGCAGAAACAGAGCCAAAGGAGAGACAGAGAGAGCGAGGCGAGAAGAGAAGAGATGAGATGGAGGCATACTATGATAACAGCAAAAGTCAAAAGTGAGGTATGTGAGGTAAAAGTGAGGAAAAATAGAACAGGTGAGTCTTACGAAACACTCGGCCGCATCGTCCATGATGCCCAGCTGGAAACGCTGCTCGTCTTGAAAGGTTTTGGCGAGAGCGCTGCGCAGAGCGTCGGATGGAAGGACCTTCTCGCTGCTGTACTGGAACTGAGCGAAGATGCTCTGAAACCACACACAAAAAAAACAACACGTCAATCAACACAGTGCACAAACAACACACATGGAGGAGAGGAGGGGCTTTCTTGTGTCATACTTCTGACTAGCCAATCACAAACTGGCTCGACTCTTTGAATCACACTTGGTGAAAGTGCCCCAAATAAAACAGATATTTAAGTCTCATAATTGAGAAGCACATTAATCAACTTTATTTATATACCGTAGCACATTTAAAGCAAGAAAGTCAAGTTCACCTGATGCCCAAAAATGCTGTCTAGCTAGGAAACTCAAGGTTCCCAAATGGAGCAAACATTCAAGCGTGCCAACAATGGCGGAATATGTTGTCTACGTAGGCAGCCCACTGTGATTTGAAACGCAGCCAATCATATAGCGAGTAACGCCAACTTCGTGACATAAAACGCTCTCGCTCTTCTCGTTAGTCAGGACAAGATTTTCCCTGTAGCTCTCACAGAAAATGGTTTCGATGAGATACAAACTCATTAACAGCGAGCGTTCAAACAAACGCAGCGTCCTAAAAGCCTGTGGTGGAATCTATTGTCACGTCCATCAGCGCTGGCAACCGTTATTGAACCCAATGAACAATGACTGAAACACAATGTGTTCTCACCGGAGGACTTTCTGATAAGCAGAACAAATGGACTCGGGCGAAACTCTTGACATCGGTTACACTGAAAGCAAATTTTCACTGCAGCTGCAGTCACACACTCTGTAGTTTCATAACCCTCATATATGCAACGGGCACGCCGCCCAAAGCAGCCCCCTCTGTGGGGGTGGGGTGGGGGTTTTTCCCCTGAGCGGGCCGGGCCGGTGGTGTTGGAACAGGTAATGCGGTGGGCTGACTGCACTGCGCCAAGGAGAGAGAGAGAAGGAGAGAGAGAGTGGGCGGGACAAAAGTAAAGGGTTATGTACCCCACTGAGGAAACTCAATGAGAGGAAAATTCAACTACTGCATCATTTCCTCGGCTCTAATCACACACCCCTCAGAGCAGCTAAGAGCCTGGAGTGATTCTCACCTATGGACATATTTAATGTCCTCTCTCTCTCTCTCTCTCTCTCTCTCTCTCTCTGAGCTGATGAAATACTCAGGACAGATAAGGGCCAAATGGAAGTCTGGTGTGTGTACGCAGCAAATATATCACTCAGGCAATCAGTGCCCACCCTAACTGCAGTTCTGTACTGCTCTCCTCAGCGTGAGCAGTGCACACACCCTCTCAGCACACACACACCCTTCCTCTCTCTCTCTTTTACACACACACACACACACACCCTCTCTCTCTTTTACACACTCACGCACACACACACCCTCTCTCTCTCTGACTCTTTCTCACACACACACACACACACACAATTCCAGGTGGCTAGTAGTGTGTTATACACTGTATAACCTGTTGACATTGCACACTTAAAGAACTATCAGTCTTTTTAAATAACAAGGAGCTTCTTATTTGTCCTAAAATAAATTAAAAAACTTCTCACATAACATTTTGACAGGAAAGGTCTGTCTGATGCATGAAAAACCAACAATGGCAGTTTGTTTTGGTTGTTGCAATGAGCTGAAGGCGCAACACAACAATAAACTGAAGAACAACAAACAAGCTGCACAGCAGTGACATTCAAAACACAGAAGAGCAGCACAGGGTACAGTCAGCAAAAAATAAAATAATAAATCCTCATTACTTCACAAACATCACAAACAAAAAACAAAACAAAACATATTCACCTTGAACAAAACACAACATATCTTTCAAACATTTGGCACCTGGAAAACATTAACACTATTATTTATTTTATCAATTTCCTGTCAAATTTTGGCCCTGGTCACCTTAAGCTAAGAATTTTCAAAAGTGCCCGTGTCTGGAATAAATGTTTTAAAATGTGTGCTATTCATAAAACATTTCTTCTACGTTTTAACAAAAACATAACACAAACTGGACTATATGCAAACGCACACACACACGCATACACACAATGCAGCAGAGACTGTGTTGTCAGCTGCTAGCCCTGAAGCATCGCCTGTGAAATGAGACATTAACCTCTGCTCAAAGACACAAGACACAATTCTCAGCAGTGACACACTCGCTGCTCTAAACTCACAAGGGCAATGAAAACACGCACACGGTTCCGTGGGAAGAACCATCTTGAAGATAGTAAACGTTCTCTCTTTTTAAACTGCGGCGGGACTGAATCGCACGTTTGAGTTTAACTCCATCATTGATTGTACTGCATTAAAACAACAAACCGGATTCACACTGAAGTTTCTATAAAAGAAAACGTTTTAACAGAGGCATCAGCAGATGAGAGTGAGTGTGACTTTGCATTGTCACTACGTTATGGGAACGTTATGGGGAGCAAATGCCCTCACAAGTATAGCAATACCAGTTTTGACCTTGGCAAGATTTTGAGACGTCCACACCATAAATTACATCTACAATCCCAAGCAAACAGAACAGCAGTAACTAGTAAACAAAAAACAGCTGGTAAGAGGAAAATGCAATGAAGTCAAAACAGCCAATCAGGACTCGGTAAAAAGTGTCGCATACTTCTACAAACATTAAAGTTCTTTTCTTGTCTTCGTGCATCTCCGCTTATTTACAGAAGAAAATGAATGTGATATTCCCCACAGTGACAATGCTTTCAGATAAACACATTTAAAAGAATCCGCAGTTCGCAGGAAGGAATGGCGTGGCGAGGGCCTATTTCAGCGCTCATTAGTAGCGTTAGATCATTAAATTTCAATAACATGGCTGGCAAGCAGGCGGCTGGCGGGCAGCATGCATGAGGAACTCGCAGAACCGATGGGGCGATGCTAACGTTCCTCCATTAGAAATGAGAGAGGTGACATAACGCATGCCACGCAAGGCTACACCAGGGGCCCGGGAACCGCAAGAGAGGGTCTCGGCCACACAGGGTCCAACAGCACCAGTGTTTTTTTGGCAGAAAAAGAGAGAGGATTCGAGGCTTGAAGAGAAGCTACTTCTCTGTCAAACACTGAGTTTCAGTTTCAGTTCTGCTCAAAACAACCATGTTGGAAGAAAAAAGCTGGTGAGGGGAAAAAAAACAGAATTATTATAATTCTTATGCAGAGAACTCAATAACTTTAGCCATTTCAGACAAATTATTTTGAGATACAAGGTCATTTTTTACATAACAGAGGATTAAAAGCATGTTTTTCTTTTTGAAGATAATTAGCTTCCTTCGCCTGTAAAATGTGTGCGGCTGAAAAATCTGCAGGTTTGTTCTAAAATTACCTGGATGACATCAAATGCTTTAAGTCCCCAAATGATTTAACAGCGAACAGGAAGGCAGATAAAACAATTATTCTGAGAAATAAAGGAGCGAGATAGACAGTGTGTTAATGACAAGAGCAGTGGTCAAAGACCATAAATCCTGACAAACATCTGAAAGGTTTTGATTGTGCAGCTCAGTGTCACCACAGCAAAATGATTTCTGCTGTCTCAGCACACACACACACACACACACACACACACAGAGAGAGAGAGAGAGAGAGAGAGAGAGGGAGGATCACTGGACTATTCAAATCATACAAACTCCTAAAACAATGGATTAAAACAAACTAAATACATGCACCACACACAAATACACCTACTTGATGTTGATTGGTCAGCTTTCTGCAGTCAAATATTTATACTGTAAGTGCGAAAGTGTTTAATTGATTAATCATTAATTTTCCTAATTTCCCTTATATCTAGTTTAATGTCTCTGCTTTCATTCTAGATTGTCTTTTATAATACAATTGTTCAACTAAAATC
>JBAJNP010013352.1:0-12234 GCA_036877545.1 Yasuhikotakia modesta | reverse complement strand
AATGCTGAATAGTTATCAATATCACAAATATATAAAGAAACTAATTAAATAAAGAATGATATTAACTACAAATCTCCATTATGATGTAAACGCGGCTTTAAATTGACTGTGTAAACACACAAAACAACAACACACAACTTCATCAGCACAGACCCACAGTCCCACACTGGGTCTGAACGTGTCAGAAATGCATCGTAGCCTAAGGCAGCGCCTGCACTAAACAAGCAGTGAAGAGCACTAACACACACAAGCCCTTAATCCCACCTTCTATCATTATTCTCCTCTCAAGTACAGCTGTCAGGAAATGTGTTTGATAAGACCCAGAAACGTATCTTTACTTGAGGAAATGACACTTTTGCCATTGTCTTGTTATGGAGTCTGTGTTTGGTTTGAATAATGCAGCACAAGACTGTGATTCATCAGACAGACTGTTGAGTTTTAACACATTCACCCCATTACCAGTCACACTGCAGGCAGAGCACAGAAACTCCAGCCAGTTTTATAGCACACTGGGAAACTCTGAGCCGTCACTCAAAAACGCCACTTCCAAAGAAAGCCTGACAGGTCGCGACATGTTATGATGAGTTTGTTTTTGTGAGAAATATATGGAAGTTCAGGTTAACACATGAGAATTAACTTCCAGGAATCGCTCCACAGGACGTGGATGTTTGACTGATGACAGTCAGGAGAAAATCCCTCATTAATAAAGTGAAACCTAAAATTTCCATAAACATCTACATCAGATCATGTGACACAGAGAGATCTGATTAAACATCATGTGATTTCTGAAAACACAAGAGAAAGCTGGTCCAACGCCAACATGTGTGTGTTCACACACACTCTCTGCTGCTTTCACACATTAAGGTTAAATCTCAACATAACATCCATTCAATGTTTATTTTAATATTTGAAATATGCTGGCAATTACCTTAAGTGTATTTAGATTAATTCCAGTTGTATAATTATTAACATAAAATAAAACTTTTGTTCTGTACTTTGATAGTTATGTTTGTAGTTCCAGAGCAAATCACACATTTCACGCTCACATCTGTCTCAACTCTCAAACGTTTTAAGTGAAACATTATTTTGTATTATAACAGTGAATGTTATTTAGCTTTTGTTTTTTTGTCTGAAACCCTATCAGAGCTGAAACACACTTTTGGGTTGTGACCAAATAATTAAAAACCCCTGCATGACAGAATGCAGCCCTGCCTCTAACACTGTCCATAAATTCAACACCCTGACATGAGAAACGTCTTCTTCTCCGTCCTGAGACGACTTCCACAGCCACCATGCCTCTTGAGTCAAACCACGCTTTCTAATGAAGCAGGAATTAACCTCTGTCCCCTGACTTCACTCTGTTCCAGTGCCTCTACTCTTTATCTCACTTCTGAGAAATGGAAGAAAAAAAGAGAGACAGGGAGAGAAAACTGAAGTAATCATTAGGAACTTTTGACAATAGCCTCAGCTATGACAGTACAGCCAAACTTTGGAAACTTCTCCCAGTCTCTAGATCTGAGAGCAGACACCTGTATAATGTCAGCGGTTCACATGAGCTTTTGTGTGACAGACAGGAGACAGGAATCAGACACAAGAGACAGGAATCAGACACAAGAGACAGGAATCAGACACAAGAGACAGGAATCAGACACAAGAGACAGAGAGAAAATGAGGGTGCCAATCTCTCACACAGGAAAAATAAGATCCGTTCACACAAGAGAGAAAGAGACTGTGTGCAGAGTAATGAAGACTTCATTTTACGTGCTCATTTGGCAACGCACAGAATCAAAACTCATAGATTTCAATACGTACTTCAACATTTCATTCCATTTCTCTGAGGTCAAATTACCTGAGCTGCATTATCCTCATTCATTTTACAGCTCCGTTCCTCCTAAACTGCAGTTCATTCTTAACTAAATTCAAGCCTCAAACCCACACTCTACACACATTACAGCACAGGCGCAACACAAGTGTGTCTCACATTCTCAGTGTGATACAGTGAACATCAGTCTGTGTCTTTCAGATCATATTTGGTTTAAAGGGTTTAAAGAGAATCCTGCTGGCCAAGTTAAATCGTATAAAATTACGTTTATAGCTTCCCTTAATAACGCGGTTAAATGCCGCAGACGTTTAAAGGCGAGTTTGTTAACCTCAAGTGCTGAAGTTTACCAACACTATAAGAACACACATCAACAGCCAAGGGTCACACTAACACATCTGTATAGAGTGTTTCTGTCTCCAAAGCTATCATAGCAAAGCCTCTAAGCAGTAACAAATCTCCTCGGGGTGCCTGTGTGTTTTTCTACATTTGTGAGTGTCCACTTCCAGACACACACCTACACGCTCAAAGCCCCCTTGTGAAAACATTTAAGTGGGTTTAATGTGTCTGGAGTGTGTCGCCCAGCTGGATGTCTTTGTTCTTTCACTCTTAGTTACTCAGACTGGTGTGACTCAATATAATTCCACAGTTTCCGGCCTCACATCAATTCTGCTCCATTACAATTTCTTGTAGCCTTTTTTATTGCTACAAAAAAGCTGCACTAATTCTTACAGCCATCTAACTGCCCAGTCAGCTGGAATTAAAAAGCAGAAACACACACACAAAACAAGTCAAACAATCTCAGTTCACCCCTCCAACAAAAATTCCCCACAGAAGTCATTTGCTTTAACAGAACTGGAGGTGCGTCAGTCTCTCTCTGGAGCTCAGAGCTCTGAATCGCTGCAAGTCAAGGAAAAAATCTCTTTAGGGTTTTAAGTCTCTGGGCGAGTCGTGCCCGTCTCTCAGTTCCCCAAACCAGACATAAAACCAGGAAACACATTCTGTATATTAAGTTTTGTTTATTCTCAAGGTCTTGGAATAACTGCTTTGTCCGGACGTTCTTCTACATTTACTCTGATTAACAACCAATAGACTCAAAACACAGCTACAAATTTTGCATCTAAATTGGCTGTTTTGTTGTTTTTCTAGCTACGTTAAAGTAGCATTTAATGAACGTGTTCTGCTATCGTCATTTAGCTCCCAGCTAACAGATTGTGAAGAAACGAAACATTATTTCAGTTCCGCATGTGTAACGCAACAAGGTTTAATTACTAGCTGCAGTCGGCTTCAAACTCATCTCTCAGATAACAGGCAGAGGCTGGAAAACGAGACAGTTTCAGACGACAGGAAGTTTATAGTTGGTAATGAGGTTAACATGCCTGTAAACGACAGAGGTCTGTGAGGTGGAATTATAAAGACACTCACATGCGTTTACATGAACGCCAGCACAATTAACAGCCTCTGCGCTAACAACATCAGGCTAAGAAAGTCAATCAGGCAGCTAGCTTCTGAAGATCAGACGCTAATTAAGGCAATTTCAGCTCCTCCCTCAGGAGGGTCTGAATGAATCTGTGCTTCATCGCTGCTCAAACATGATGCCCACCAACAACACACCTGTCAGAGCCGTGGTTCAGCCAAAAATCTTTCATTTATTCAATGTCAAGGTTTCCAGTGCGAAACACGATCACATCACAATGAAACGTAACTGAGCCAGAATTCACATTCAGTTTGAAGAACTGTGTTCTACTGGTTTGTCAGTATCGTTCAATTTTTATTTCTGATCCTTTAAAGGATTTTAGCAGAAATATCAGAGTTGGAGTTAATACTTTAAATAAAACGTGAATTAAATCTCCTGCGTGTTCTTTATGTGCTTAATCCACCACCAACGCACACACGTCAGATGAAGGGCCAGCGTCGCTTCAGTTTCACTGAATTCAATAACCACATTTGCATTTTTGGAGGGGGGGGATAAATAGCAGCCAATATAAAGTTATGAGTAGATTTAGTTTGTTAACTTTAGCTGTAAACATGAAATTTTGCTTCAAGAATTGCTTTGATTTAGTCACGCCGTCAGCTGAGCATTAACACACAACACAACGCAGCCTCTGAAGTGTGGAGGCAGCTGAACGCTTAACACGCTACAACAATGAAACACCCAATCAGAATTCAGTATGCAGCTATGATGATTACATCACTGTCAGCTGAATGCTGATCATCCAATCAGTGCCAAATAAACGGGACATATTCTATCCTTAATCTTAAATAAAGGTTACAAACAGCCAACAAAACAGCTCAGACTCCAATTATGTAAAAACGATGTAAAGTGCTTTAATGCAGAGTTAATTGCAGGAGTTTGGAAGACCTGTGTTTGTACGCTGTGAACACAAACCCATCAGAACGAGGAAAGACTCTGAAAGGACTTTATCACACGCCTGTGGCTCTTCACTAAAAGGTTTGATAGAGCAAAAGGTGCTGAAGGTCCCAAAGCAGGCGGGAAAACCCTTTGAGCGCGACCCAGGGTCACGGAAACGCTGATCTCTGAGCCCACACCAAAACGTCCCCCTCTTTAGCCTTCATTTCATCAGACACAGCGGTGGGTGATAAGAATTGCTCCAGGAGTCCTCGGCCTTCATAGGAGCACTGAAAGACCAGCTCAGAGCTCAGCAGAGGAGGACTCAGAGACAAAGAGAATCTCTTATATGGAGCACCACCAAACAGATAAAGACGGACAGGGACACAGGACAGATTTTCCATCTGTTATGCTGTAACATCTGAATCCACGTTTATGACTGCGGCATATTTTCAAGGCCAGCGAGCAGAAGGCTGCCCAGCTCAGTTTTCACCTACATACAGCAACTTTCTCAGTATTTCATATTTAATCCAAAACAAAACAGCATAAGTGCAGATTTAAGGAGGGTATGTCCCAGTGTTTGTACACAGCAAACTGTACAGCATACACATCAACATAAGTCCTGCAGATATCTGCTTACAACCAACACTTAGTATATAATGTTCAGAGTTATTTAACTCAGCATCAGCTACACTAACCTCCTCTCCAGCAGAGACACAGAACTGGACCAACATGACTAAAATAACTGAAGAGAAAACAACTGTGGCATTGTTCCTGTTCAGCCAGTCACACATCTGTTATGTCTCTGTTCTTACAAAACTTCATGTGCAATATTGGCCAAAAACTACCTGTTCTTCTAATGGGTGGAGAATTAAACACCCCCTCAATGTCCATATAAAACCTTTTCTAATGTACAGAGACTAATAATGTGTGAAGCACACAGACGTTTATGAGAGGGAGGGAAATGGAGGACAGGCAGGGGAAACTTTTGTCTACACACCTCTGAAAAATCGCTCCCCCAATGCTCAGCCACTCATAAACAATAGAAGCTGGGGGGAGAGAGGGAGAGAGAGAGAGGGAGAGAGAGAGACCGATCACTAATGCCAGCAGAACAAAGACTGGAGGCTTGAATGCCTGCTGGGCTGGGGGACAGGGCAGAGATCTCAGTGTGGGTGTGGGTGAGTGTCAGAGGAGACACAGGTTTCTTGTGGAGGCGATGGTTTCATTCCACACTCTTTTGGACAATACAGGGACTAAAGTCTTTTGTTCTTAGGAACCTGTTGCCACAGAAGCTCATTGTTCGGGGGAAAGTAACAAAAAATCCAAGGAAACTACATTATCAAAGGTTTGCTGCCCTGTCACTGCTCTGACATCTCTCACTTCTGACAGTAACGGAGGAGCGCGGGGGGATGTAAAATACTTCTACTTTCATCTGTTGCGTTTTTGTGATCCCAAGCCAAATTTAGCCCTTTGCAATAATGTTAAAAACTCTCTTCAAAGACTCCAAAACAAGACGGATGTCATGTGATCTCCATGAAAAGGGGTCTCCATGACAACCACAAAATCCCCCTTTGAGATCTAATACGCGAACCTTTGACACGTATCAAAAAGATAAATGGGTTACCAAACGTCTTCAGTGAGGTGAGGAAGACGTGTGTGCATCACAGAAACCCACTGCAGATAGTGGAGAATAAAACCTTCATCCTGTGAGTGACTGGATGGAGGTGAACCTCAAAACAAACACCCTCCACCACGACTAACTGAGGTGCCAAAATTCATCCGTCCAAAACTCATTTATCGCTGCTCCTCTTCCTCACGTGAAACACGAGTGCAGGGACTGCTGAGAATCTGAATGATCCCCAGTCGTTCATCTCCAGGGTCTTTGTCAGGTTTCCCTCCCCTAACCATGTACCTGCACGCAAACCCCACCACACAGCCCCTAACAGGGACAACACAGGGCACACGCGTCTCCAGCCGTCCCCACCGACTGGTGACAACTTCAACTCTACACACAACTTTCAATCTAACACATATAGTTACAATATGTCAACAACAACAACAACAACAACAACAAGCTTAAAGCGAGACTGTGATCTTTGTGTGGCCAATACAAACCCAGCTGACCTGCGACACAAGCCACAGAAACATTAAGACCCTGTTGCTCTTCATCAGCATAAACACGAAGAGACATGAAACCTGCAGTAAATGACACAGTTGCACCTGCTGCCGTACAGGACGCGTCGCGACACACCACGCGTCGCGTCACACCACGCCTCGCGTCACAGACACTCACGCCAGTCCCAACTTCACTCCATAACCAGATAAACAGGTAAGACGCACAAACGCGTTACAGAAGCACGACGCGTGCGGAACAAAGATGAAGCCACAAGTTACGGTCGCGTTACCTTGACCGGAGACGAGCCAGACGGCGGCGGCCAGCCAGCGGATCGTCGTGCAGCCGCTCATCCCGGCGAACGAATCCTCCAAACTTCACGGTAAAGACTCGCGTCTCCGCGGCTCCTCCGCCAGATACCAGCTGAGGTCCCTCCTCCCGCCGACGGCAGCCCGCAGGTACGCGTGATGATGCCGCGAGCGCTGCCCGACGCGACGCGTGATTTGTTGCGTTGCGGACGGAGGGCTGGAATGGGGTGTGACGTCATCCCAGCGTCACGTCACGGTCTCGATAGTGACGCAACGAAGTTTAAAACTCGCCCGATCGGGGGATTTTGCTTGACTGTCGTTTAAATGAGTTTAATGGCTGAAGGTTGTTTCAGTGTTAAATGATTCACGACTGTGAAAGTGTTTAAGATTGAATCCATTTCACTTATGCATTTACTTCTAACTTTTCATTATTGTTAATCGTTTCTTATTTACAGTGACTTTATTGTGTTGTGTATGTTATTATTGTTCATTATTGTGTTATATTAAATATATTATCATGCAATTATTGTTCCTTTTCCCCAGAAGTTCTTGAGACGGATGGACCTCACGACTAAAGCCAGGAATCTGTTTACTGTCGTGTTTTATTTCTATACAGAGATGATGGAGCGTCAACAAATGCGACTCATTGAAAAGCCCAATGAAGAGAAATGAGGGGCAGATGAATTCAGCTACATACTGATACCATCTGCTGCCATCTGCAGGCAGACGCATCGTTACATCAACGAAATCTTGAAGTTATCAAAGAAAACCTTGATGCTGCGTTGACCTTTCATACTATGAATATTTCATACAGCTCGAGATGTTGAGATATAATGATTCTCTCATCTGAGAGCGGTCAGCTGTCACAGATATGAGATGTTTCTCCTTCCTAATGTTATACAACAAATTCACTGTCAAACCAGGAATCGCAGCTTCATTAGCAAACAGATCTGAGGTGCATTAATCCTGCCTGGACTCCATCTCATCCTGCACCAGCACCTGCTGTAACTTACAGCTGAACCTCAGCACATGATCTGCTGTGATGAGTGGGTTTGATTAGAGCGGAGCTGCAGGAAGCTTCAGACCTGCTGAAATTAAACACATCTTTCCAGATTTAAAAATATCACTGTTTAAATGATGATGATGTTCCAGAACTGGTGTAATCTCTTTTCTAATCGCTCTTCTTCTCTATCCAAAGCTGTAAGTGGCATTATAGATCAATGCAAAGACCACAAACCTTTTACTGAAGGTCCAGTTTCGACTTCAACTTTATGCTCAACACAGGCTGTAAGTTTAAAACAACACAAAACAAGAACATTTTCTCCTGTTTTGCCTAACATGGATCATCATGAGAAGAACTGAGTAACTGTGTCATAAACTGACAAATTTGACAATGCTGAGCTAAAAAGGCCATCAATGAAAACAGCCTCAGACAGAGATGAACTGTAATCACAATGCGTCAGGTGAAGATCTTATTATGATGAAGAGTTAAGAACTACAGTCATGTGTCTGTGATCAGATCTCACTCCATGACCCTCACATGTGAAACTCAGTGAGAGGTGAGATGACTGCTGCTGTTCCCTAATGAATCTAGAGTAACTCTCACAGCTCACACTGCTCAGCAAACAGCCATTAAAGCCCATTACACTCTTTACGTTTCCTCACTGTGTTCTGGGTGTTCAGTCGTGTTTGACGGTGTTTCTCATCCGGGCACAAAAAATTGCTTGAATTGCCATTCACCCCCCCAAATGCTTAACAACGGCTGACAGTTTGGCACTAATGATACGTTTTCAAGCATTCAGTGTCACTGTCTGCAACACAATGTCTTAACCAGAGGTCCAACAGTATGGCAAACAGTCACAATCTGACAGACCTTACAAATGATCTGAATCCTCCTTCACACACACACACAAACACACACATAAACACACACACTCACGCATGCACACACACATAAACACACACATAAACACACACACTTACGCATGCACACACACATAAACACACACACTCACGCATGCACACACACATAAACACACACTCACACACACATAAATACACACATAAACACACACTCACACACACATAAACACACACACTCACACACACATAAACACACACACTCACACACACATAAACACACACACTCACACACACATAAACACACACTCACACACAGTTTTAGAGAGATTGTACTCTAGCTCAGCCCTGCAGGTTTAGATTGATTAAGGGCAGTAGTTGCTCTAATGTGATCATGTATCGGTTTGCTGTCCACACCTGCGCAGACGTAACTCCACAGCCCTGACACACTGATTAATGCCCCCCATCTCAGTGCTGTTGCCTCCATTATTACAGTGTATCTTCAGACTCCATTAGACTGACTGTGCTGAGTGTTGCTCTGCTAATGGCACTCTGAAGGGTCTGCAGATAATACGCTGTGATTAAAAACATTAAAAGGTGAAGCAGGCTGACTGCACACAGAAGGGGGCTTGAACACTGTCCACACACACACACACACACACACACACACACACACACACACACACAAACACACACACACACACACACTCTCGGTTCATTTCCTGTGATGTCTTAGTTCCCCCGATTTTCTTCCCCAGAACATCTTTCATCAATTATTACCTGTTTTTTGTCTCTTAGTTATTATGATATCAAGCACTTTGTTTTGCAGCTGGTTTATGGCTCAATATGTTTGATATTTCTAAACTTGGTGGAAGTGTGTGTAAAAACTATATACTAAACGTACTAAAAATATTGTTAAATGTTAAAAAGTTTTCTAGGGTCAGAGTGTGGGTTGTGTTATATTGTTGTTATTTGTCTAATGTCTATATTTAGACACAAGGTTGGATCAAGTTCTGAGGGCGTTTGGTAATCTGACATCTGAGGTGATCCTCAATCTCTTACTATAACTCATGCAAAATATTATTCAGACATAAATACAGTATGATAATAATAGTCTGTAAGATTTCCTCACTAATATGGTGAAAACAAATGTTTTGTTTGAGTGTAAATGGACGGATAGAAAGACAAGCAAACATAAAGCTTGTGTCTGTATGTCTCAGTTTAGCTCGTATCCGGTGTGAAAATCTCTTCTCATGTCTCACCTCAGCCTTCATTCACTCATGAGTTGTCTGGCAGATGTGTGTATGTTTGTGGATTTGTGCACTTTTTCCTGTTCACAATGCAACACACACACACTCAAACACACACACACTCAAACACACATACACACTTACACTCAAACACACACACACACACACACAACGAGTGGCTCACGTCTTCTCTATGCACTTCCATATATATCTCCACCCTCAGGATCCAAACAACATCTTGAAAAAGGATTAAAAGCAAGAGTGAGAAAAAAGCAGGAACTGAATGAAAGTGTGAAGCAGAAAAGCTTGTGTCTCATTTCCTCTTTCAACAGGGTGGCTGTCTCTCACCTATACACACACACACACAGATATATATATATATATATAGTGTCCTATAGATGAGGCATATATATATACATGTATGCACTGCCTCATCTATAGGACTGCTGTATGTTAAATAAAGAGAGTCTATACAGTACATGAAGGAAACAAGATTGCATACAATCCTGGCATTGGGAAAACATTATTTAATCTGTCCATGTTTAAACATTAAATAATGGCCTTTATTTAAAGCAAATTGAGAAAGTGAAGAAAGGAAACACAACTAGTTTCTTAGATGAACATCATTATGAAGTGTGCAGAGAAACCATCCGATACGCTTCATGAAGGCAGAACAGTGATCTGACCATCCAGCCATCGGCCATTTCAACAGGAAACTCACAGCCAAACCAGAAGCAGACATCTGAAGAGCTTCTCGTCCTCCGTCAGTGGAGACCTGCTCTCAGGGTTCACCTCAGCACTGAAGATCTGATATGAGGACCTGCACAAACCTGCACAGATGTTTTCATTCTGTCTCCATCTGCAGCTTTTCACAGTTCCCACGTTCTACAGTTACACCACAAACCTCAGCATCTTGTTTTATTTTTGGCTTCACTGTATTCTGCACACTGTACATTATCTCTGTTTTTCTGTACTGTCTCCTTGGGTCACTGTATTTATTGTAAGCATGTATAATTTCCTGCATTAGCTCTCAGTTCCCCAGTATGTGATCATCTGCAACATCTAAATGTGTTTTCCTGTATCTCCAGCAGATGTTCTGAGCTTTGAAAAGCAACATCTGAACAATAAAAAATCGCTCTGGGTGCGTTTCTTCTGCGAAAACATTTCTGTATAATATATTAAAGGTTCCTCACATCAACACATCCGCCTCTAGCGTCAACCTCAGAATTTCAACAGCACAAGCGAATGAAACGTTCTGTTGTCTCACAGCAACAAACTGTGAAGCTCTTTTTGGTTCTATTGGGAATCATAATTTTTTTAGGTTAACGGTCACACAAACAAAACATACACAGAACCTTAAACCTGCCAACAATCTCTGCAGGAATTTATCCACTGGGTTTTTATGATAGTCAGTCCAGAGAAAAAACAATCTTCAGCCAACAATCAGATTCACTGATGTTTCCATCAAACAGCACAAATGAACATTTCAATCTATTATAACAGGTCCAGTTTTTAAGATGTTGTTCCAGTTTTTAAGACACTGTTTTAAAGTTAAGGCTTTGTTAAGAACATTATTCAAACATTGAATTCTGTAACATTTTATCTTAACTTACAAATATTGTTATTGATGTTATTTCAAGAATATTTTTTATAACACTAAAGAATTTTAGCCAACGTTGTGAAAATGTTTCCTGTTAGCTGGGTTGTGGATTAAGTGCAAACTGAATGACAAACAAACAGACGGATATTTGAAGAAGGTGTACGACCTCAGGCAGGCATGAGAAAGAGACTTTAATCCTGACAACAGACAGAAGAAAACAGTCAAGAGTGTCTGTGAGTATCTGAGCTGTCAAAGGCTGGATTTGAATAGCAGGGGGAGTGTGTGGGGGGCTCAGGTGGGATTCATTTCACTGATTCACCTCATCCAGAACCTGTGAAGAAAAAACAGCTTCACCAATGCAAGGACTTTTCAGAACCGAAGCAGAGATGTTGTAGTTGTTGCTGTTCCTCCAGCATCTGAATAAAGCTGAATGCTAATATATTTCATCAATGTTAACAAAATGAGGCCAGAGAAATTAATTCAGGTTTAAACATGTATGAAAGTGTGGAAGAAGTGAAACATTCTCAATGAAAAACATCCCATCGCTGCTTCCTGATTTTGTGTCTGCTTGTTTCCTTTTTCCCACAGTTGTGTCGTCTGTGTTGTGTTTATTTCTCACCACATGCACCGTGTCCCGCGTTCATGTTCTGAGAGGATGTTGTTTGTGAAGCACTACAGCAGGAGCTGACTGCAGTCATGCAGCCTTTATCTGCAGCCTGCAGACGGACTCTGACACCAATGAGAGTAAGAATGAAATGGGGGATTTTGTCATAACAGAGCTGAGACACGTCTGCATGTCAGCCATGATCTGTTCAGGTTGGCCCAGAGTGTACACACACACACACACACTCACACACACTCACACACACACACACACACACACACACACACACACACACACACACACACACACACACACACACACACACACACA
>JBAJNP010013351.1:0-12238 GCA_036877545.1 Yasuhikotakia modesta | reverse complement strand
CTGCAGATACAGATGAGATTATTGAGACTGAAATGGAGGCAGAGAGCACCTGCCTCTGTGTGAGAAATTCTGCTGTTTGTCTTTATTGCCCTGCCTTGATTTATGATGCCCAAAGGCTCTGAGCCCAGAAGCTCCACAGACGACTTTCAAACCTCCATCCAGCAGCTTCACTTCATTCAGCCAGGAAGAGCAGAAACTTCTCTGTGAATTTTTCTGTTTTATATTTGTTTTTAGATTTAACTAATGCTTTGATGCTAAAGGCTGCAGTTTAGTCATAATAAAGTCTGTTTATAAACAGAAGTTTAAAATTTATTCTCGTTTAAATTTGTTTGATAGTTTAAATTTGGTGACTATAAATTATGACACATTTCAGGAAGTTTCTATCCTACTTCCAAAATCACAGGAAATTTATTTCTAACACAGTTTCTCTTTCATGTCTCAAGAGACTGGGCAGAGATCTCTGTTTTGTTTTATTTAAGTATCAACTCAGTCGCAGCTGTTTCTCAAAAAATTACTTACATATATAAAATACAATAAACAGTGCATTAAAATGAGTGTGAAATGACTGTAGCATAATCATTTTGTAATAATCTGGATTTGGGTAAATTTGATAAGAAATGTTTGAGTTCATATTGAAATCTTCAATAATATTGACTTGCAGACATGGCAAATCTGAGCTCAGTTTATGAAATTGGGTCATTTTCTCAGGAGAAATACATGAGAACGTTTCCATTTGTTCTTTATTTAATGTTATTGCTCCTGAGGATAAATAACTGAGACATTAAAGAGATCTGTGTGATTCATTTCACTCGTTTCATGGTGATTCTAAATAAAAGATCTGTAACAAAATATGTTTTATTCAGGCATGTGGATGACAAATTAAATAATGTTTTCACAAGTCCAAGTTGTCAGATTTTAGAGAACATTTGTTATAACATTTATGTCATGATCATTTTTTTGAGTTTTGCTTTCAAAAATTATTAAGGCAGGATGATAATAGCTGTGGATAATTAACATTTAAACATACAAACACTTATATGTGTATATATGTTTTAATTTATACAATCATTGACACTTGAGAAGACATGCATGTAGCAACTCATTTGCTGTGTTATAATAGTGTGTGTTTGTTTATTTGTTAACCACCAGTTCAGTATTCAGCACCCCAGAGCAGATAAACGTTTAAAAACACAGATGATGTTGAGACATCTGTGGTCACCCTGAAGTGACCATAAATATTGTGAAGCCGCTGCTGGTGGCTGCAGTTGCAGATGCAGCCGCATGCAGGTGCGCAGCCTCAGGACATCATCTAACAAACAGCTCTGACAGGAGCCTGAGGAACATCAGCTTCAGTTTCACAACATCTAACTCATCTTCTCCTCCTGGTATGCGCTTCAGTTATTGCTTGCAGGGTTGTTGCTTTTTTTAATGCTTATTTTAATTTGTTTTTTTAATTATGGTTCTGTGGTTTTCATCTTTAACACTGAGAAATACAAAGTAAAGCAATAAATGTTTTAATATATGGTTTGGAAAAGTCTGTTCCAGTGTTGTGCAATGATTGCCAGGCGAGTTCTTACAACTGATTTGTCTCAGAAATGTTGTTGTGTAACAGCCTGGTGTTCTTGTCTGTGCAATATATTACCTTCAGATGATACTGGGGACGTTACAAAAGTTCTGACCGCAAGATATTGTTGTTTACAACAGGAATTAAATAAATCTGATGTCTTGTGGTCAGATGCTTACTGGAATCTCATCCAGCCTATCAATTATTTGATTATTGCATGATTCATTTAGACCGGAGAGATTTATTCATAGTCAGGGTCGCGTCGTTGTGGCCGTCCAAGATGTTGTTAAAAAATCTTCACAATGTTTGGCAGAGGAAGTAGGAAACACTGTAATGTTCTGCTGGTCAGGGCAGGATAAATATTTGGATAGAAGCAACACTTCAGAAGAGCTTTCAGAACGTGTAGCAGAGAAGAACAATTCATCCACACAAAACAATAATTCCCAGCCTATAAACCAAAGGAGTTTACTAATAAAGCTTATTCTGTAGACATGTACTGTACATACAGTAACCCAGAGCATAACATAAACATAACAAAAGCTAAGAGAGGGGAAACAGAGACTGAGATTGGAATGAAAGGAATTATGGGTAAAATAATATCTCTGTTTGTCTGTATGCTGTATGTTTATAAATAATGATTCTTTATGAACAAAAACTGAAACCTATCTGATAGTCTTTGTTGTTGTTTTCACCTCAAGATGAAGTTTAGAGTGATTCATGTAGACAGATGGATCAAATGTCTGTTTTGTAGGTTCATTTTTCAAAATAATATAATTTAGGTTGTGTGTAAATATAATTTAGTGGCGTCTCCTGGGTTTTTTTGTCCATCTATACAGCTATACTTTAGCATCAGTGATGCTCAGAAAATGCAGAGCGAGGCCTGTTGATACTCTTGTGTCATTTCTGTGCTGGAAACTCTCATTCAAACTCTCTATATTTATGACTTTATAAATTTATCTAATTGTGTCACAAAATTAAAGTTTTTAAAAGTGAGTTTTCAAGCAAAGCTGATCGGGACACGATTTTCCAGCCAGACTCTGTGATACCAACCTTAATAATATCTCTGCAGCCAGAGTGATGAATCTTAAGCCAAATGGCTGCAATTATGGTTTAATCAGACACCCACCATCTCTCCATTTAGAGGGAGGAAAGGTCTTCTGTCATCTGCAATTCACTGGGGAGCATAAATATAAATGGTCCATCATTCACCTCCTGAAGTAGCAGAAGCCATTATGTGTGGTTAAATTGTCAGATATGCATTAATGTGTGGCAAACCTTAGTAGCAGAAACAGCAGATTTGGACAGAAGCTGCAGTGATATCACCTGTAACTGAAAAGAGCTGCATTCATTGTGGCATGAAGTGCCGTGAGTCTGTTTTGACCCCCGTCATTAGCATCTCGGTGACATTGATGCATGTTTGTTTGCTTCGGTTGTCCCATAAGAGCACAAAGTGTACAGAGTCCAAACACTTCTGAAGACCTCCTCTGCATGACAAACAGAGACTGTAGCCTCAGTCAGACGGCTGTAGAGTCTCTGCCGGAGCACCTTTCACAGGCCTCAGATCAGAGGCAGCTTTATAAATCATCCTGCCTTTAGAATATAAAGTTCTCACCAGTTTTCCAACCTCATGGCCTGAGTGTTAAATCCTCTCCACTGTCATGCCAGCTGTATCTGAACTGTTTGATGTTTGAGAGGAACAACGTGTCAAAAACTATCAAATAAATGCACCAGTGAAGAAATAATGATTTTTTTAGCACTTTCGTATTAATGATAAATTATTTTGTGAAGAATTTTTTTTGTGAAAAAAGTGACATTTTTATATTGTTACACTAAATAGTTTTATAGTACTACTAATGTACAAACCGCATTATATGATTGTGTTTAAAGTTCAGGAATCTTCATTGCAGACACAGTTTAAAGTGATTATTGTTCCATAAATGCTCCTCCGGTCTCCGGGGATGGAAGAATTAGATACAGATTTTGTTTGCAGCTGAAACTGCTGTGATGCTGACTGAAAAAAGCAGTGTCTTCAGTTTCAGTTATTGTGCCAGAATAATTGATTTAAATTGACAGACTGATTAAAAATTTACATTTATTAATTATTTAGGATGTTATTTCAGAGATCGGATTCTGGGGAAACTTTTAAGATGATGTCAGCTGGTTTCCGGCAGCGAGTGAAGATAATAACTGCATCAAACGAACTCTTCTCTGGTTATTGGGTTTGAAAATCACATTTTCAGTGGAACATTTGATTTAAGACGCAATTCAAATAAAAGATAATTGTCATTTTCATTCTCATGGGATTATCATGCATGAAACATGAAATATTTGTGAATGTTTGGGAAAATGAGCACTTTTCTTACACTGAATGGAGAACTGTGTGTTGTTGCACATCACTGGATATAACTGAAGTCTCCCTTCATCTCCTGTCAGTGTTGAGGAAGTGAGAGGCCATCTTCTCCTCCAGAAAGAGAAAAACACTCTTATCACCAGCTCCTGAAACTGACAACACACACACAGATAAACAAACTTATGTTCCCAAACATTACAGGGGGTAAAACTGTTGAGTTTGCTCAGAATTATGCCTGAAATGAGAGTGGAGTAAACCGGCGCAGACCAGTTATTTCCATAACAGTGCAAACTATTCCCAAAGGGTCCGAGGAATTTTGACATCTGCCCCGGCACACATGGGAGCACAGATGTGTGGAGAACCCCTGAACAACAAATCCCACACTTCCTGTCTTTTACTGTAATGGGGTATTTGGTGATTAGAACTGAGGTTGTAATTCTAGTGTTCATGAATTTAATGTGAGTCTCAGGCTGTTGTCACAAAAATAAACTGGTTTGTTTGAAAACTACAGAGAAATCATTGGATGAAAAATGTTCTTTCAGGTTTGAGTGAGTTGGTGCATTATGGGATGTGGGTTAAACGTCATATTGTAATATACCCACAGCAATAAATAAAGTAAATATACAGTTAAATTTTACTGATGAAATATTATGCACTACATTACAACATTTTCATTGTCAGGGTAAGAAAACACAACCGCTGTTGTTTGGTTCACACATGAAGAAAGAATTATCACACAGGATTGCAAAACTGAAAATTGCATTTGACGGAATAAACGTGTGTGTCAACATGAAACTGTAAGCAGTGAATTCTGATTCACACAATGGCTGTCTAATCTCAGCCTGTGGAAGTGTGTTAACACCACATCATAAGTCTCACATTGAGTAGGACTTGAGCTGGAATCCTCTGAGAGTGTGTGATGGAGGTGATGAAAACGTTTCATGAACGTTCTGGCTCTCCGCCACAGGCTGATGAGAGTGTAAGAGGCTTTATTGCCTGGGGCCTGTAGGGTGTGGCCATCATCTCTGTCAGTACAAACAGCAGATCTTACCTCTGCTGGAACAAGCTGCACAGAAATATTTTATTGAGATTTCTCTCACAGTCCAGAGAGAAGCTGCTCCAGTGTTTTGCCCCATTACCCACAGTGAGCATCGCCCCATCCACATGAGACATCACAGTTGTGTCATTACCCAGCCGATGCACTGCCATAATGCCCACAGACTCCTGCGTCTGCACTCCAAATGAAAGCTATCCAATGTTGCCTGTAAGAGGGGCATTTAATATTATAATTACTACAGAGACTTCTCAGCCCAAACCTCCATACAGCGCTTCAGCGATAGACGTTTGGCTCACGCTACTAATCTCATGCATTAAACATGAAACCCATATGCTGCGCTGCGGAGAGGATTTTCCCAGGAGGCGTCGCAGGACGATGCGCCGTGAGCGAGGGGCTGAGACGCTGTCTATTGATGCCCTGAAAACAAGGATTGAAGTCGTCAGTTGTTGAATATTTGCATCTCAGCAGAGTCTGGGTTTGTTTTGTATTCAGACTGATTTTACACCTCAGAGCACAGACACACAAATACTGATATATTTACACTTTGGGCCGAGGTGTGAAATGACTGGCAAAGGCTATTGGTCACGCTGGCTGTGTGTTAGACATACGTACAGTGTTTGGATTATATAGGGTCCTATAGCAATGAGGTGGAAACAGAAAGGTTTGTGCTGCATGGGTCGGTCTGTTTCAGCGGTTTTAAGAAAAGCTTTTTGTCATCTGGCCGGACTGGAACACCAGCTGGACAACCAGTCACACCAGTAAAACAGCAGCTTGGTTAGGCTGGGCCAGGATCACAAACCCACCACAGGCTGGTTTATGGTGTTTTTGGTGAAGTTGCTCTTTATGTAAAGCATTCATTTCAATTTGTAAAATCATATGTCTGTCCCAAATATACCCACTGCATGATTTCTGTAATCGCCAGGGGTTTGCTGATGTGTGGAGAACCTCATTCAATGGAACAGTCCAGTTTTTGCTCAGTGCAGCTGCTAACAGCTGTAAACTCATATAAGACACTTCTTTAACAAAAAACAAAAATTGTGAGAGTTGTGTCTTTGTACTGTTCTCCTCCAGCGGAACGTTCATGTGATGTTTTGTGTCTGATGAACAGAAGGAGGCGTCCATACAGCCCAAGCCCATGGGTGTGCGATCGTGTTTGTGCATCAGAGAGTGTGTGTGCCGTGTGTGACTGACCCTACAGTACCTTCTGCAGAGCCCAGCAGCACAAAGAGACCCTTGTGTGAAGGTGTCACACAGCAGCATGTATCAGACACATATTAAATGTCCCCTAAGCATAGAGGAGGCGAGGCCGTGCCAGAGAGCCACCAAAGAGGCTTTTGACAGCGGCCAAAACAGATGGCTGAGAATGAGGAAACAGGGTCAGAGGGTGTCGGACGCGCCTCTCCAGTCTTTTCTCCTCACTACATTTGATACGATTGAGCGTCATCTGATGTTTTTAATTAAAACGGAGGGTTTGAACAGGAGATCTGTTGTTTCTCCTGAAGGGAAAGTAAAGATAACAGAGGCTTTGTGTCTGAGCGCTGAATGAAGGAGTCAGTGTGACTGTCAGAACACGACCATCACAGATAACCTGTGTTCCAGTGATAACACTTACACTGTTTCAATGACATGAATCTACATGGAGGTTTGATAACTTCTGGTGATATGATCCCTTCAGTGTTGTTATGGTTTTCAGCATGTCACACAACACACGGGACTCTTAGCGTTTTTTCAGCTCTATCTGTGGTAATCAGACGCTCTCAGACTCTACTGGGTGATTTGTGGGGCGTGTTTCAATCACAATGATGGAATCTCATTAGAATGGTTAATTTAGTGTGCTTGATTTAGTGTGCTTGATTTAGTGTGCTTATTAGCTGTTCCTTCTAAACATTACATTACACACAGCAGGAGTCTTTACTAAAATGAGATGCAGGGAACTTTGATAGTTACTAATGGTACAATTACAACAAGCCCAATGTTTATCAAAATATGTTTCTCTTAAATCTACAGTAGAATTTTAGCATTTAAACACATATTATTAAGTAGCAACAGAAAGAACGACTGACTTCTTTGGTTTGATGGCTGTAGGTTTGGAGTGTAAGATGTTTTATACATGAACCACATACAGCTGGAGAACGTGGAGGAGCTGTAAGAATATCCGTTTAACATGGAGGCCGCAGGACAGGCTTCACTCGTCTCAGCCCTGTGGCTGTGATGTTGTGCAGTGTTGAGGTCAGTTCTTTGTGGGAGTTGGGGGTCCGGGGTCCGGGGTCGGCCCCTCACCTGCTGTCTGAAGCCACTGAACTGCTGGGAGAGAAACAGCTACAGAGCAGCTGGAGAGAGTGATGAACACACATTATATATATTCTCCTAAAATAACAAGTAAATCTAAAGTGTCATTTAATGAATTCTGATTTTCATTGACATGTTTCATAAAAACACACAATGAACGGCTGCGTTTAGCTAACAGGTGCGTGAGTATGTGTGCACTTTACATTTATTTTAAGGTTTATGGGGCACTAAGCGGTTATAATAGTATCTGGCCATTGACATGTACTCTGAGGGTCCCTGCAGAGACCCTGTTACATCAATCACACAATGTGTTTGACCAATCAATAAGGCATTATCACTGCATTCTAAGATGATACACACTCTGTGTATCCATCCGGGAGAGCAGTGCTGGAGCTCTTGTATATTCATGCAGCCCGTTTCTGTCAAATATGTTTTCATCTCCAAAAAATAAATGAAGAAAAGATTTTGAGGTTTTGGGATAATTCTTTAATCCTGTTTCCAGTGTCATGCTAAAGTGAGGAAGAAGTTGCTGTTTGACCAAAGAAAACTAAATTCCTCTGATCCCAAAACTGATTGAAGTCATTCCTACATCTTGCTCGATTCTGATTGACCACTTAAATGGCCATAAACCCTCACAGTTCATCAGCTGCCATCGTAACAAACCAGTGTTGCAATCCTCTACTCAACATACAGAAGCAGAGCTTTGCTCTCTGCAAGAAAACAACAACAAAACACAGAGTCTTCCAGAATTAGACTCTGTTACAGAGAAACCCCCTGAGATGCAGCAGTGATAAACACTCTGTTGTGTTACACAGGCTGCAGTAGAACCAGATGTTGTGTATTCATAAGAAAATGGCTTGTATTTGGTTTTGTTTTGCATTGTGAGTGTTTGGCAGATTCTCATCACTCCTGGACAGAGAGAGAGAGAGAGAGAGAGAGAGAGATCCTCTCTTCTGTGAGAGTCTGTGACTCTATAAACATCACTGTAGCTCTCAGCACAGGAAGTAGTAATGGATTAGTGTCTTGTAAAGTCTTGTGGTCTTCGTATGTTATTGCTGTAAAGCAGCCAGTGATATCACCCAGTAATCGACTCAGGTTTCATTGTTCTGAATGTGAATTTTCCATCAAGTGAGAAAGATTTAGGCTGCAGTCTGTGACACGTGTATCTACACCATCCTGCGGTCCAGCCAGTTAAAGTCTCACGCTGTACTAATGCATGTAACTGCAGGGGCCTTTATATGACACTAATGGCATCACCAGTCATGGACTGCAGGCCTGTGGACACGCAGCTGATAAGACATAAATACTGCTGCTGACTCTCATGCTTCACTTTAAACCTGTTTTATCTTAAACTCTCACTGAAAGCTTCTCAGAACCGGCTCCCGGTGTCTCATCAGCGCCCGACCCGCCGGTGGGACGGAAGGTTCGGGGGTGTGGCTTGTGTCTGCTGGGCGGGGTTTCCGCTAAACCCGCTATCGATCGCCGGGGACGGACTGGGTTCGGTTTCCTTGTGGCGGACGGATCTGATGCGTGTCATTGCGAGCCGAGGTTCGTTTTAGCCCGTTACCAGAGACCGGACAGCGTTTCGGGACTGAGGTGTTCGGACCGCCTGCGACGCGTTGCTTCTGGTCCGCGTTGGAGGCGCGCGCGGTGCGCGTTACCCAAAACTAGCGGCGGCTGCAGAAAGTTCCGCGTCCGGACGGGAGTGAAGTCGGGACGGCGAGGCCCGATCTCTTGACCCGTGGAGCACCGCTGCGTCTCTCTGGATGGATGGACGGGTATGGGGAGAGCAGGACCTCACAGCCCCGGGGCGGAGCGCCTCGTCCCGCCTGCGCTGTGTCTGCTCGCGCTGTGCATCTCCTCTATCGCTCCCATAGGTAACGTTACGTCCTCGTGTAACATGCTCAGTTTCATTCACGTTTAATGCACTTTTATAAAGACTGAAGCTGTATATTTCACTGCTGTGTTACTGGTTCATACTGGTGGTCATCAGACTGGTTTATGGGTCACGGTGGTGTCGGACTGTTTGATGCGCATCATGCGAAGAAAGTGAAATATTTATAACAGATGATAAAGCAGATCAGCGTCCGAGGTCACATCTGTGCAAGCTGCGATAGTTTAATAAATGAATCTTTACACATTAGTTGTATCTGGTGTGAAATATATATAAACATATATAAATATATTGCATCTGAGTGCAGAAATTAATGATAATGATTTTGTTGAAACTGTAAATACTGTACGAACGCTTTGCAGATCTGTAGACATTTATAATAAATAACAGGAGCCATCATTTATATTATTTAGTGAGAACATCATTGTTTACAGTTCTGTATTTAGTGCAGTTTATATTCATTTTCATGTATTATTTAAGCAGTGTAATACCTCAAGATATTATTCAGACTTAAAGCAGCCGAATATTTTTAAAAACAATGATCAGTTCTTTGATTTTAATATTAGTTCATTAGATGAAAATGAGAAGTTTGGCCCTATTTTCTCATTGTATTTGTCCTAAATGTATATATTAACCTGTTAGAGATGTTGAATTAGATTAAAATGTAAGAGAGAGAGAGAGAGAGAGAGAGGGGAGGTGTAGCTGTGATGTTTGTTATTATTATTGATCCTCTTCTATTGTTTGTTTTTCTGGAAGTTGTTACAGACTAAAGTGTGAAAGGTGTTTTAATAGTAAAGTAACATGTTTTTTGTATCATATTTTGTGTGTTAAGATAATTGGACTCAACATTTAACAAACTGATGTCCATAGTTATGTGAGTTTGAAAAACACAATACAATGCTGGAAGGTTTTTCCCAGTTTTCACAGACTGATGGACAGATGAAAGCAGATTGTTTAGTATAAGCTCAGAGTCTAGGGCTGGAGGTGTCATTCAGACACAGATCTTATGCTGACATCTGGAGAAGGTGTGATCCACTGACCTCTGCCTCTGACCAAACTCCTCATGTGGAGATTTCAGTCTTAACACTCACCGTTGAGAATGTTGCCCCCCGGCAGACCACCCTCACAATATCTCCTCTGCTTAACAGCAGCAGGGTCGTGCTCCAAACACGACAACATTCAGCCGACAGCAGCAACGCTGAATGGAATCAGATGAATAGTTTATTTTGTGTCTTYGTGTTTTACAGTGAGTTTGTTCTTCATGATCTCCACAGAATGAATAGTTTATTTTGTGTCTTCGTGTTTTACAGTGAGTTTGTTCTTCATGATCTCCACAGAAGGAGAATATTTGCCTAAAACGGTTTCCTACATTAGAGATAGAAGTAAATAAAACACATTTTGCTATTAAGACATGAAGGATTTTTCCTGCTGCCGGAAACCCCTTTAAACCTAAATTGATTTAGTATAAATGATTGTTGTTGTAGATTCTAGCACTGATGTTTAGCCACATCAGTGAGTTTCAGATTCAGTGTTTTGTCAGTAAACAGAGACATTCAGAAGATAAGTGTGATGTTTCTGCAGTAGGATGGGATCTGCTGCCCCCAGCTGGGGGTCTCTCCAGAAATCTTGTGTTTGCGGTTAATGTTGAGTTTGTGACCATGAATTCAGCTGTTTGCGGTTTTCAAGAGAATTTCTGGTGACCAGTGAGTTCCAGTCCCACCAGTATAAAGAAACTTGTGTTCAGAGTTTCTGTGAAATACACCGTGTCATGGTGCCAGATTTTGTTCATACAATATATCTATAACTGAGTTGCGGTAACTAATGTTTAGATTATATGTTAGAAACCTCTTACTGTCATCTGCAGTGAACTGACGGATAATACTGTTGACCAATCATCATCATTATTATTGTATGTAATAAACCTATTTGATTGTGGAAATAGAAATAACTGAGTGTACGTTGACTACAGTTAATGTGGTGCTGTACAGTTTTATTGAAAAATGTTATTAAAACTGTACTGTACACTTGTGGCATAAGAATATTGATACAGTGATGTGAGGTCAGATTTTACTTTAAATATTGTTTTCATGCAGAACATCAATGTCTGATCTCACACCTCATGTCCTGCAGAACATCAGGCGCATGATTCTATGGGGACATCAGATCACATGACTGCCGTCAGCAGTCTCTTTGATTCTCAGTGTTGTGTGGGACATACCTGCCTAATGCAGTTATTTTACAGCATTTCCTGTGTCACTTTATACACCAGCGTTCTCGCGTCGTTCAGAACTGCAGTGGAACATGCGCCGTCCGATCCGCCGCAGCCTCTGCGCTGCAGTCCGTCATCTGATAATCTAATCACATGCATTTGAATCCGCAGCGGCCCGGGTTGCTGTGTGGCAGGCAAAAATGGGCGACCCTGACGGGTGTAAGATAGAGCCGTCGTGGGCGTGTTAATGGAGAGGCTGCAGCTGATATCTGATTAGCAGGGCCGCTCTCTGGGCTAATGCAATTGGCCCGCACTCAGAAGTGAGGCATTAGGACTAAGTGAAGCAGCGTGGAGGACCTGCTGTCCTTCTCTGGGAGATGTTCTGCATGTGCTGTCACTGGTGGGCAATCAGGGGCGGCCCACCGCACACAAAAGTCAGTAAAAACATGGGTGTGTTCTGAGGCGATAACATGTCACAGACAACAAGTTCTTACTGTGTGAAGCTGAACTGATTTATTATTCCAGGAAAACTTTTATATGTTCACATCTGACCACACCCCGAATTACACCTCAGTAGTTCAGCAGGTAAATACTTCTGCTGGGCCGCATGCCGTGAGTGTTTTTAACGTCTAAGGGTACTTGGTGACTTTAAGAAAATCCCCCTGTGTTTTTCTCGTTTGAAGTGCGGTTTATGTGATTTTATTGCGGTCATAAGCATTCTCCTTTGTAGATAACAGAGGTTTCACACGCTTGTTGAGCCTCATTGTTAATGTTTCTGGACCGTAATGAAAAACACATGGAGCCTAACAAATAACACAGCAGGAAAACACAGTCCACCTGCACAGCTCATCATGATTAACAATTATTCCTGTATT
>JBAJNP010013350.1:0-12240 GCA_036877545.1 Yasuhikotakia modesta | reverse complement strand
TGTTCTGCTGGCGGTTCCTCCATAAACACATGACGATAAAGACCAGAAGAATGAGCACCATGACGCCCAGAACACAGCCCACGATCAGGTAGAGCAGACCGCCAGGCTGGCTGGGTGTATCGACAGGGTACATGCCTGGAGGGGTGATGGGGCGCTGACTGGGCATACCTGGAGGTTGACGGGCTGGAAGTATGAAAGCAAATAAAAAAGTGAGAAATGAAAGTAAGTATGCAAGTACAAAACATCTGGAGATCTTTTATGACAAAATATAACATATTTAACATGATATTTCTAGTGGTTAGTGATTAAGTGTCTACCAATAACAGCTTTTTCAAGTTCTGAGGAAAATGTAAGTGTTGCACGCCACCACAGGATGTTCTGGGAGGTTACCAGGGCATTGCTATGCAGTTGCTAGGGTGTTCAGAGTAGTTGTTTCTAGATGGTTCCAAAGTCAAGTCAAGAGCCCCTATTTTACCTGAAACAGGTCCTACTTTTAATGTAATATATGTGATATTTGCCAGCTTTACCAGCCACCAGAAAAAAAATTTCAGATCATTTTAAAAAGTAATACACCACCTTAAAAGTGGACAAATTAAGATCACTTTACTTCACTAATGCCTATACTATGCCTGTAGCATAAATGGTGCAGAATTCACATGCCAAACCTAAAGACGTCAGGGTTAAAGGTTTTAAAAATCTCAATGTCTTCATGTATTTGCTCATAACAATGCGTCAATTGTCGATAATAAAGCAGATCTGTTTGCACTCCCTGATTTTTATGTGTTCTGGCTGTGAATGACATACTGGTTTGATTTCAACAGTGTTGCATTAAGAGCAGTTATCAGCAAATGATGTCAGGAAGAAACAGCACAATGTCTCTTTGTCTTGCATGCAATAATAAGATAGCTCGCCTTACGCTTTCATTACAGCAGTGGTTTATGGGTTCCTGTCCATGAGTTAAGTTTAGCATTCCTGCCATATGACTTCAGGCTCTCACCTTTAGTCTCGCAGATCATGACGTTGCTGTACTCGCTCTCCCCACCGTCATTAAAACACTGCATCTTGATGTCATAGGACGTCTCGGGTTGAAGTTGACCAATCAAGTGCCAGAATTTGAAGCCTGTGGAGGGCAGGGGGGAGGAAGGCAAGGAGAGTGACATTATTGAATGAGACGGGCTTCTCTCAAAGCATGTGTTGTTCCCTCCAAACCACAATTCATTTGGTTCTCAGTTTTCTCACACACACATATATACACACACATGTTCTTGCTCATTCATTCTCAGAGTCCCAGAAGGATTTAGACAGTTGCTTTCCAGACAGACTCCTTATATGGAAATTTAAGGTTTGTTCTGGCACAGTCTCAGAATTCCCACTGAACATACTCATGACCCTGTGTACATATACACATCGTAGCAGCCGCTTACTGAAGTCTTTCTCTCACACACACACAGTCAGGGCCAACACTGTAATTACAACACTGTAACTGTGCGTTTGTGGCACAGCATTTTATCTGTGTTGCTCTCCTCTAATATAGCGATGGCATGGCACACTCTAATTATGCAGTACAGGTACTGGTTGTTTAGAAGAAAATACAATACACGCTCTTATAAAGTCTCACACTCTAAAAACATCACTAATGGATTACAAACTGTTTTGTGCTGTATTTACGCAACATAACAGTGTTTTCACCACTGTTACTTAGTGTTACTTATCTACAGTGACAACAAATGAAATCATCTTTTAAAATGTGTTGTGAATTTGCAGCCTGAATTAAGTGAAAATGCAAATACAATAAACAATATGCTTTTATAACGTTATATTGTTCTACAGGTGCACCGTGTACGATAATGTTTAAAATAATGTTTATGTCCCAGTAGCATCATCGTGGAATTTACAAAATTAATGAGTTTTAAACAGATTTTTAAACAAACTCTTTCGTTATCTTCCATTGGTCAGTGAAACAAATAGCCCTACCTAAACTCATTCCATTGGTTGAGCCAATGTTGTGGTGTCAAAATACTTTTTCCAATTCTGATTTTTGGAAAGTGCAGAAAGATTATTAGCTGCACCAAGTGCACCAACCTATTAGCTGCTTATAATTTAAATATTTAAAAGCCTTTGAGTATTTTAAAATAAAACATTATTAGTTATGCATCTTTAAATGTATTTTAACTAAACAAAATTCCCTCTGTTTACACTGTTCCAAGGTTGTGTTAGAAGGCTTGTAAACCCTGAGCCTTATGAGGTCATCTTATCTGCCCAGCAGGTCTCTGACAGGAGGTGTTTGAGGGTCATACCAGACATAAAAAGAGGGGGTATAAAGGGGAGGTGGTGGAGAGGGGACGTCAGTTAACATTCCTCTTGAAAAGCTGAGTTCCTTTCTGAGCAGTCAGTGTTGGATTTCAGTTCAGGTCCATTACTGCGGTAGTTATTTATTAAAAACACACTTTAGACTTTATTATTCCTCTGAGCACAGGACTCACTGCACATGACTCGACAGATAACACTTCCTTTGACCGTTCCTTTCTCTTTCAGATATATGCAACGCAAATTTATTACACAGCGCTCTGGAATGCTTGACTCTTATTGGTCAATCACATCTTTGATATATATTTTCAAAAATTAAGCAAACACATAGAGCTTGATCTCACCTTCCACCACATCCCTCTTATAATCGCTGTCATTGTCGCTGTCTGTAGGCCGGTAGTAGATGTAGAACCCCTGGATGGGGGTGTTGTTGTTGCTGGAAGGAGTGTACTGTGAAAGAGAAAGAGATACCAATTTGTGCCTTCAGAAAATTGAGTTTGCAGCTATAGTACAGCAATAATGTTACACAGCTAATGTACACAGTATGCATGACATAGTATATGGAATGTTTTAATTCATGAAAGGAAGGAAATTCATGTTTTTAATACAAGGCTCATTTAAATACCTAGGCACCAATGATTCGAAACTCACAGATTTCCTCTGCTTTTACCTCCTACAGATCTGCTAGTACCTGTTGCATTTTTACTATGCGGCTATGTTCTTAGAATAGCTCAACAATGTATCCCGCCAATCAGAGGTCGCGCTGAGCATTCTGGGGTGGCTTTCAGGGGCTGATGGGAAAAATAACCACTCCCTTATTAAGCCTACATTGCACTGTGCCTGGAGAAAGACACACACACATTCTCTCTTTTGCCGAATTGCTTTGGCACAACTGGCACAGCAGAGAAGCACAAAGAAAGCGTGTTATGAGCAGGCTTGTTATGTGGTTAGATCTGGACACTTTTTACACTCTCATTTTCGAATTAAGCATGAAATGTGAGAATAATTAAATTGGCCATTAGATTTTAAAGGGAATGTTTAAAACACTAACACACACACACTGGTTTATACTCCGCATCCCCAGAGCTGTTAATGTGAGGCTTAGCGTTATTCCACCAACAGGCCAAAAACAGAAGCAAGATTTGGTTATACAAGATAAATAACCTTTTAAGATAAATGTGCTAATAATACAAATACAAGTACAATACAAATACTTTTCTCAATGTGGTCATTGCAAAGCATTCTGGGATTGAGTTATTCAGATGTACTCACAGTCCAGCGGAGCATTATCTGTGTGTCACTGACAGCATCAGTGGAGGAGATGTGAGGACCAGTGACTGGTCTGTTTGAAACGGGAGGACTCGACATGGAGACCTGGTATGGCCTGGAGGTAGCGCTAGCGGGGCTTTCCCCATAGTTATTCATGGCAATGACACGGAAGCGATACATGGAACCTGTCACAAATGTCACAAAATATTTATTCGACTGACGTATAATATTAGATTATTAGACTGAAGTATAATAATTAGATGCTATAATAATTAGATACTAATAATTAATAATTATATTAATTAGATACTAGCCACACATTTATGATCTTATTCAACTGCAACAAAACACTAGCAATGTGTGTGACCTCACCTGGCTCCAGGTTACGCACTTCCACCGACAGCTTAAGGGGTGAGATATTATCAGCTGCGACAATCCAGTCACCACTGCGACCCTGTTTTCTGTACTCCACACGGAAAGCTGTGATTGGAGAGCCACCATTGGCTCGTGGGATCCATGTGACATAAACTGAGCTTTCGGTAGCCATAGAGATAGTTGGCCGGTCTGGGGCCTCAGGAACTTTGGGGAAAGAAAGTGAGGTTGTAAAACCCAACTTATTTTTATATTTAAGTATTTGCTTTCAGCTGTAGTCACTGTACAGAATGTACATAGTAGTATACTATACTCAGTATAACATGTGTAGCACAATTCAAGATAATGGGTAAATACACTGAGAATTGAACCCATGACAATGGGGTTGCAAGCACCTCTACCAGAGGATGTACAGGGAAAAACTACAACACAAGCTCAATATACAGCAGTTTAAATATAAGTGCAAGCCTTAACATACTTTAAAAAAAAACAGCAAAATGGTAAAAACAAATACACACACACACACACACACACACACACACACACACACATAACTAACAGCATGCCAGGGTCAATTGAGTACTTACTGAACAGGCTCTGAACCACAAACACAGAGATGCAAGCAGAGAAAGACAAAGAGAGAGAGAGCTAAATTTATGGGTTAAATAAGAACAGACTCAAGGCCATTAGGAACCACACACACACACACACACATTCTAATTAACAATGTACAAGTCTTGTCTTCTCATCTTTGACCCCCTGCACATGTTAAGATGGTATATACAAAAAGCATCTGGACAAATAAACCACATATTAAAGTCTGTAAGACTTTACATAACAAACGCAACAGACCAACTGACACCTGCAAACTTATGATGCTAAACTTTTTTCACTTTATTTTACATTGAAAGCAGAAAGTGTCCAAATGTCTTTATTATTATCATTTTTTGAAATATTAGTTAATATTATTAAAAATAAAATGATTAAATCTTAATTTAATCTAATACTAACTGGCGTACGTTTAATAATTAGTAATCAGAACACAGGCTGTGGAGCTGCGGGTTCTCCTCATACCTCTGTCATGTATGACGACTCCATAAAACGTGTTGCTGGTTTTATCTTCCAGCGCTTTCTCTGGAACCGACACAATCGGAGCCTTGGAGGGGTTCTTACTGGGAGAGCTCCTCTCTGAAAGAGAGAAATGCAGTTTTGATTTATAAGGAGTTGATGTAGCCACATGCATGTGTTCTGTCACTACTGGTGCTTATGCTGTATTGAGATGCAAAACATTCAGTCAAGTTTCATTGGCGTCCACGGATATCAGTGCTTACGCTTGAACTAAAGACTAGGCAGGGGTTTGAAAATTCATTTCATGCACATAAAATACTTAAAATAATCTAACTGTAGATCTAGAACTATATTATTTGGCAGAAGGACTGTCTTTTAATCATTATTAACACAGAAAAAAATTAGTCATTAGAGACTGAATGTTAGCTTCATTTAAAAAAAACCTTATTAAAAAACTCATAACTTGGTATAAAAGGTGTATTACTGGTGGAAGCATTAGTCTGCCATGTGTAATCAAATGTTAACAGCTTTAGAAAACTTGGTTGGGTAAAGTTTTAGTTGGGGAAACCGCAGCGGCCGTTCTCACCCTTTCCAGTGCGGAAGGTGAGCATGGCGGGCTGGCCCTCTCCTGCAGCACTGCGGGCCACCATCAGAACCTCATACAGGCTGGACGGCTCCAGCTCAGACAAGGACAGCGACTTCTCGCTGCCCGGCACTCGCACCGTGTGCCAGTTGCCCACCACGTTTCCCATGTCAACCACCTACAGGGTAAACATCACACACAGAGTCAGAAGACAGGAATCGCATGTATCCTTACGTGTCACGATCTCAGGCACCCAGGTGGTACCAATTCAAACCGCACTGATCGTCACTGACTTCAGGGATGGAAAATTTCTCTCTAACTTCACGCAAGATGCAACAAAGAACAGTGACGATCTTTCTTTTTCTCTTACTATGAATCTTGACAAAAGATCAATCTACTCAACTGTTCCTGACAGCGAAAGCCGTGTCATTTTTTCCTCAATAAGGTAAACGCTGCCAATGCAATCTTGAAAACAACCAGAGCAGTTTTATTTGCCCAGGGAGCTTATTATTGAAGAAAACATGGGCTTTTAAAGAGGAAATGAGTGACTTCTTACTGAAATGCTCTCAGTTGGCAGAGGCTGAGCTGAATTGCGTTAGCACTGATTTTACAGTAAATGGGCGTTGTTATGAGTATGTGCTCATTCTCAAATCTAATAACTAAATCTGACCTGATCACTCATGCCAAGGGAAAAAAGAGGGTGGAGCACGATTTGGTCTTTCTTGAAAAAGCAGAACATTTATGCTTTATTACAAAACCTAGTGAGCAGCTGGGGCAATGGTGTGTTAAAGCATTATAGACACACTCCTAATGCAAAGGCAAACGCAGAATGCACTGCAACAAGCCTGTCGAAAAACTATCAGAGATTGAAACAAAAAACTTATGGAAAAATTATTGATTAAAATTTATTATTATACCCATTATTTGTGTGTGTTATGTACTTTTATGCATATTTTAATGTCACATAGTTAGCTTTACAACATGCTAACTTTAAACTGAAATCAATTGCAACTGCATTATCTTGTGTACAGTGCCACTTGTTGGTGCATGCATAGTGTGTTCCAAATCACTTATGAGGTTCCACAATGAGTAGGATACATGTATGCAGTAGAAAATCATACAGCTCACTACGTTTAACAATGAAGCATTATTACTGTAAAACCAAATACCTTGTTTTATGATTTCTTACCTTGCGGTATTTTACGAAGAAGGCATTAATGGGGATGCCCCAGTCTCGACCAGCTCGCCATTCCAGATCATACATGTTGGGTTTGTGTGTTTGAGGTGGACTGATTATGATTGGTGCTTCAGGTGTGGGTTTGTCACTGATCCTCACAGTGGGCAGTGCTACGGTGTCTCGAAGCTCCTCCCCCAGGGAAAGGAAAAGTTCATCACCTTCATCACTCTGGACAGGGTGAATGGATGGCTGTGTTTCCATGGCAACTCTAGACACAGAACTAGACTGAGGGTCTATCCAAAATAAAAAAAAAAGAATTCTGGTTATAAAATGTTTACTTTTATGAAAATTTTAGTAAAAATTGCATAAAGTACTGTTGTTATACTTGGGCTTTAATTTTATACTTAGTATTACAATTTTTTTTACTAAGTATTACAATTTAATATGTTCCTTGTTCCTGCTAAGAAATATAAGAACATTTTTTACTTTTCCAAGAAACAAATTTTTGTCAACATGGGTGACAACATTCTATAAACTAACATAGAAGGGCTTCAACCTATATTTATTGGAGAATGTGTTACTGACTCTGAATATTATGGGGATTATTGCTTTTTGGGGTTTTAAACTTAATGTAAGGGATACAAGTAAGCATCTACTTAGCAACTACCCACAACACCCTAGCAATCACATAATACTTTGAAAACACCAAATTGTTTTACTTTAATAATTCATATTTTTCACATTAATTTCATATTTATTCATGTATTAGAAACAGCTCTTTGCTGTACATTATTCATTTTTAAAATTGTCTGTCTGTAAAACAATTCTATTTTGATCAGGAGAACTGACTGTCACTGACTTGGCAAATATTGTAATTACACTTGAAGTAAAAAATATAAATATCAGACACTTAAAACATAAATGTCTTTACATGCAGATGCTTTTGTTTGGAAAACTGTAAAATGTGCATGTTATAATATCTGCAATAGAGAAAGTCAGCAACCAAATGACTATGCAGCAGAAGGTCAGTTCTTTGAGACATAAGGTTTGTTGCTGGTTCTTGGGGTCTCTGATTCCGTCACTGTGTATGTGGCATTGGTTTACAAAACAAACAGCCTCAGAGTCAGTAACACAAGAGCTCATACTGGGCATACTGCCAGCCGCCACACATTCCACCCATTGGCTATTAAAATACCAAAGAGATTCAGAGCCCTTCACCAGCTAAGATCTCTCACTCTGTTTGAACCTCAATGTAAAGGCTGAAAGCATTATGAGTAAGCTTTTCAATGGCCCTACACCTGGGCCATTTTGGGTGTTGCACAATGCTAAGCAATTACTAAGGTGTTGCTATACCATTGCTGGTATTGGTAATACAGCCAAAAAGCCCACCCATAAGTCTTTGTATTCTAATTTCTAAGGAAATACATCAGCACAGGCATGACAACTGTGCATGAAAACTGAGTGTTATCTTCTAAATAAACAGCATTAAATCTACAATGCGTTTTCTTAGGCCCAGAGCTGTTTTTCTTTTCCAATGGCCTACAGATCACAGCTCACAACTCATATCTTACTGTTAAACAAAACAATTCTGCTTTTAAACCGACCTGCATTTTATCAACGTCACATAATTTAACCTTGTAGCCAGGCTACAACAAAAGCATCACGAGCCAACATTTGGAAATACCTCCTAATGTTTTATCTGTTGTGAAGTCTGCATATCTTTGGGCTTATCAATCACGTTTGGAGACATGAAGCAAAGCTGAAGAACAGCCTCAGAGAAGGGTGGGGGGATTCATGTGTGTGTATGAGATGCGTATTGATAAATATAGAGTTGCGTGTAATGTTGACAGCTGGGTGGTCTGCTTCTCGTCATAACCTTGTGTAGTTACTCCTCACATTCCGCTGTCCACTAGCTTATCCCCAACAGCACGCACAGAGCTCACACTCACAGCCTTCTCACTGCCAGCCAACCCCACCACCACCTCATTCTTCAGCCAAACCTCTGAACTTTTAGCTCTGCTTTATCCATGCTGTAAACCCTGATCTAGCAGACATGCACACTTTAAATTTGTGGTCTTTCTCTTCCCGAAAAACAGACCAAAGATGTCTGAAAAGGAGTGGGGCTTGGCAATGCAAAACTGTTGTAGGTGGGTGCCAAGGCATGCCTACTATGTAGCTATTAGGTCAAAGAAGTTGCTAGAGTGTTGCTAAGTGATTATTTTAGTGGTTACTACTACTCTCTGTGGTATTGCATTGCAATGAATACCATTGCATTGGCACTTAATTTTAATACTGCCTTACCTAATTGGGCGTGGAGTCTCCCTGCTGATTGGGCAGAGCTTATTCCGTTGTCAAAGAGACACTGGTAGGTTCCCAGATCTTGAGCAATTACAGAAGAGAGATAAAGGGAGGAGCCAGAAATTTGGAGGCGTGGCGAGGAAGAAAGAGGGACAGAATTCAGCAGCCATGTGATGTTAGGGATGGGGTAACCACTGGCAACACAGGTAAATTGCACAGAGGAGCCCATTGGTACATCCTGGTCTGACAGACCTTGCAAGATGCTCACATTGTCTGTAAGCAGGAAAAATGTTTTGTGAACATTTAATTTGCTGTCAATAATTGTCATTATGCATAAATTGACGGCCCTGCTCTCAAAATATCAGTACCCCATTGGTCATTTAACAAAACTCCTGCCTACTACAATTAACTATCAATTCAATCACTTTATGCTGATTTTAAAACTAATGGTATGAAGACAAATGCTGTGTACATAAAACATGTGAAAGAATCCCTGCCCCAAAATTTGTTAACGCAAACAGATCGTAATACTTTGCTTACCCAGCACATTCACAGTGTAGTTGACACTGACCACAACTTCATGGTCAGTCAGAACAGAGCAACAATAACGGCCTTGATCACTAAGGTGAATGTCATTTAACACCAGGTTGCTATGCAACAACGTCCGTTTGGTGCTCAAAGAAACATCCTTCCCATCTTTAGTCCATCTGACCTTTGAGGAAGGACTTCCTGATATGACACACTCAAGGGTCAGGGACCCAGACTGTTCCACTGTCAGATTCTGTGGGGTGATGGGATAAACTATACTCACAGGGCAAGGGCCTTCAGAATCTACATGGAAAAATATATATTAAGCTTTAGGATTTAATAAACTTAATGCACTTTCTTCACTTTGCATTTGCAAGAAAACAAGTTAAATAAATATTTATTAATGAATTGTTTTTTAAACAATTAATTTTAAAGATGAACAGCTTTTTCAGAAATCTAACCAGCATGTGTGACAATTATTTTATTTATATAGCAAATTTATATTTAGACTTGCTGGTTAACTAGTTAAGAAAACCTTAAAAAGTTCTTAAAAACTTTAAAAAAAAAACTTTAATAAGTTAAGAAAAAGTTAAAGCCAAACATATATCAGTTATGCTTTAGAAAAATGATAATATTGCCTATATTATCATTTTTCTAAAGCGTAACTTTATATATAAAACATAACTTTATATTTATATAGAAAATAGGAAATAATATAGACAATTATATAAAATATCTTTTAAATGAATATGAACTTTAAAATAAATCAAGTGTGCTTAACATACCTTCGACTATGAGTTTAGTGCCATGGGCCTCTACTCGAGTCTCTCGGGTAAGAGAATTAATTGCACCGCACTTGTACATGCCTTGATGCTCCACAGACACTGAGCTGATCTGAAGGTTCCCGGAGGGCAGAATTAAATACTCGTCTGAAAACACACAAAAGAAATTAATTCTCAGAATGTTTGGATTGTATCTGTACGTGTTACTTGAGGGTTTGTTTTTGTGCTTGTCTTGTCTGTACCTGAGGACTGTTCCAGCCATTTTCCGCGTATTCTGTAGCGTGGGAGAGCGGGTGGGTTGCTGTGAGGGAGGGGGCATTCGATTACAGCAGTGTCTCCTTTCCTTACCATCAACGACCGCCGATGGGTTTCTGCAAACTCTTCAATCCCTGCAAAAACAAATGTAACTAAATGCTTAACAAACCTCATTTATCAACAGCATTTCGAATTACTGTGATTTAATTTCTGCAACTGTTAATACATAAATTTACACACTCCAAAATTTAAAAGGAACCAATTATTTAAGAATGATTTATACTTATACTTATACTTTACACTTTACCACACGTAACAAAACCCTGAAGAGGGTAATTATTCAATTCTGACAAGCTGACATTATCTTAAGCTACTTATCAAATTACTACAGAAATATTATATTGTTGCTATATAAACATGATATTGTAATATTATACTATTAAGTTACAACTGTTTTTATTATTTGGAAAGCAGCAGACTGTGGAGTGATACGAGACATGACACTGGAACTATTACATGGAATATCGGTTACCTAGGATGATGGTAAATTATACAGTTTAGCAGCCAATTATGGAAAAATATCTCCTCCAGCATAACCAATCAGGATAAAGGACCCAGTGAGCCGTGTAATAGACTGGTATATTAATTCATGGCAGCAACACTTCAAACAAAGACCTTCTGTCAAAGAGGTGTTTATATTGGATTGTAACTTGCATAAAACATGTGCTTTCTGCTGAATACTGCAGCTTTATCTGCAACCCTGATCAGTCCCGGGCGGACCACTTGGGGGTTGCTTCGATAGGGCGTCCTTCGCGGCATCAGCCTTCTATACAACACAGGAAGCCCCCGGGCTCATTAAGGATACTGGTGAAGAGGTGTCTGGATACGTGCCAGACTGAAAATAAAGAACCATTTCCTTCCATTCCAGCACTTTTCTATGGTTGTCTACTCTCACAGTGTTAATGGCTCAAAAAATCTGCCTTCCGATACTTCCTGTCTTTCTTCTCAAGTCTCTCTGAAGTTCATTCTTGTAGGAGCGTTGTTCTAACAGCTGTACTGAGAATGTACAAATGTACTGAGTCAGCTACTGCATGTGCTTACCTGCTATAAGTACCCGTGCATGCTGACTGACAATAGAACCTGCCTCGCCATGAGCAACGCACTGGTAGGAGCCCGTAAGAGCCGGTTGTAGCGAGGGTACCGAGAGGGAGCCTGGGGAGACTTCCACCCCAGGCTGATGGACAGGGTCTAAGGGCTGGCCCTGAAACAGCCAGCTGAGTCTGGCAGTGGCGGGACGTGCCATGCAGCGCAGGTTGACCGCACTGCCCTGCTTCTGTACCACAGATAGAGGCTCCACACGAAAAGAGAGACACAGAACAGCTGAAAAAGAAAGGAGTAAATTAAAAAAGAAAACAACACATTATAGTTATACATGTTCATGTAGCTTCCCAAGACGTTTAGACCACCTTGAATTTACTTAACATTCACATCAGCATCCAAAACACATAATATGTTGCTGATCACCTATATTATAAACTATATACACCTAACCTATATATACACCTACATATACAGGTCCTTTTAAGAAAATTAGCATATTG
>JBAJNP010013349.1:0-12241 GCA_036877545.1 Yasuhikotakia modesta | reverse complement strand
AATATAATATTATGAGTAATAATATTACAATCTGCTTAGGTCTGCTCTCCACAAATATTTTTATTATTATTATTTTATATTATTTATTTAAAAGGGCATGACAACAATAACAGCTCTTGAGACTCTATCTATGGAAAATTGAGGATCTTCAACTTTCAAAGATATGAAGACACACAAACATGAGGTCAAGAGAAGTTTTGGGCTGTTTTATTATGTTTCTCTTTTGTTTTCTACTGTCATTCTAGCATATTTTCCTATGACATACGGACCCATAAAACATTTATTTGAAAGTTTGCACATTAGAATTTGACAAATATCCACTCTTATTAGTTTTAGTGTCCAAAATCATTTAACATGTATACAAGGGTTTTTTTATAGTAGTTGTCCACACATATTTACAAAAATAATAATTTTTTTGCATTCTGATTATTGATCAATAAATGAATTGTTTTTCAATTGTGGGTTCTCACACTTTTACATTTCATGTCTTTAATATAAAACATTTGGTTACATCGTTGGTTGACAGAGATTTTTCAAACAGACACGCACACATCAGAACACCTTAAATAAAATCATATAATCTGTTTTGTGGAGAGTATATTTCTATTGTTCTGTGCATGAATAAAGAGCTACAAAATTAAAAATTTGGATTGTAATTTTATCCATGTTAAAAGTCACATTTTAATTAGTTTCCAACCACGATTTATATTCTTTTAGTATTCATTCTTTCAAACATTGCTAAATTTCTGGGCAAAAGGCAGTGTATATTGTCAATGTTAATGTGTTTCTTTATGATGTTTTAAAAAGCTCATTTACAAAGGCCTTTAAAAGTGACAGCTTCACAAAATGCAGAACTTTAGAGTTTAAGATGCATGTATCTGATGTGAATCCCCTTCAAGCTCAAATAGAAAAACAAAAACCACAAGCACAGAAACACCAGTGCATATGTATTACCCCCTCAACTGTTGCTGCATGTCTTTTAACACAGTAACGGGTTGTGGTGGTTAAATCTTATGCTGTGTTCACATCAGACGCGAACTGTGTGAATTGGTCTTAGTCTTTGTTGGCCTACAAAGAAAAGATATTAGATTAGTTCAACATCTCCTAGTTTTTATATATAAACCTAAATACTCTCTGACTGTTTCTGTCATGAGCAGGAAAGAGATTTTATTATAATATTGCAGGGCTGCTTCCATCGATATTTAATTTGAATCGATTATTATTATTACTACTACAGTGACCCCTGCTGGTGCTGTGAAATGCAAACGACAGAAAACGACAGAACTCATCAATGATGGCTGATGTTCAACGTTGACCTGCTTGCAGACATTGTTATTTGATACTTACAAATGTACTTTTATTTTTAAACTAAAACCCAATAAGTTTGTATGTATATATGTAATTGTGCATGTCATTACTTAAGTTTGTGTTTCTGCGTAAACTTCTGGTGTGTGTTGTGTAACAGTTACAAGTGTTGTCTTTAGTACTTGTGTAGCATGTGTAATTGTTGACAATAAAGAACAAATATTACAGCCTTTCTTCATAAAGCGTTACAGGTAGCCCAAGCTGCTGGGATAGTCCCCAGCCTACATGTGACTCCACACAGAATAGGTGATTATTAAGCTATGTTTGGTGACTAAAGGGGCTATTCTTCAGAGAGGAAAGGGGCAGGGACTGGTTAGCCACTGCGGTGCTCTGTCTGTAGGTTGTGGGCGTTTTTTAATATCAAGTTTAATTTGAAGGTTAGCTGTGTGTTACCATTCAGTTCTTTGTTGTATTAGACTGGTAAACACTATTGCTCATGGCGGCCTGTTTCATCCATATAATTTCCACGTTTTTTTCATTGTTTTTCTTTCTGTCGGTTGATTGTGATATACCAGGTAAGTTATAAATAATCCTTCTCTTTTTTGACACTATGATGAACTTGCAGGTGATTTTTTTAACAAACCTGATGAATAGATTATATTCATACTTGCATACACTTAACTGTAGCCTATAGTATTTATAAAACTGTAGCCCATAGTATTTATATAATTGCTCAAGTTATAACTGAAGAGTGTTTCAGATTCTCTTATGTGTTTGTAACAATGATGGTCTCTTACTGATCTTTTAGGGTCTGAGCTCTTATGCATCACAATCCTCAAAGTGCCTCGGAACACATCAGTTAGAGCTCCTGTCATGACAATGTTGAAGATAAACTGCACTGTAAATTTAGACAAATGTCCTCAAGGGTATCCAAACATCTCATGGTGCAAAATCTGTGGAAATAAGTGTGAAACATTAAAACAATCAAACTACATAGAAACTGAATGGAAGAACATCACACAACATGATGGGATTTCATTCCTGACTTTTTTAAACATCTCAATGGAGGACACAGGTTTATACAGATGCAAACAAGGCCAGATCTCTGTAAGTCATGCTGTTAATGTCATCGTCACAAGTAAGTAACATTATCTTTCTTTTTATTTAAAAACATTCAGTCAGGATCACATTTTATACATTATCATTTTAATAATACATGGGTAAATAATACTTATTTAATTATTTGTGGTTAATTTCAGCCAATGAGGATGATGAAACTGCATACAATCAGAACGACAGAATTAAGGACATTCCGTACAGTATATATTACTTTTGTACTTGACATGTAACTGATGTAAAGTTGTGATTGATTTGTAGAACTTAACAACAGTTAATTACATATTTCTTGCATAACATCTAACCATGTGTTGAAGGGGATATTCAGTAGCTCTATTGCTTTGATTTCTTGCATAGAAATGAAACAGCTTGATGTTAAAGAATTTTTATATTGTGTTGCTTTCCTTTCTCTGACATATAGATTCAGCTTTTAAGACGGAAACTCCAGTGGGATTTTGGCAATATTTTTGTATCTGTTGCTTGATTGTATGTGTGTATCTGTAATTATCAGAAGGTTTGTGGCTCAATTTCCTTCCTATGGATGTCTTACAACAAGAAATACATAAAATACAGGAAATATATTAAAAATCATATTATGATTACAAGCAAGGTAAAAATATAAGAAAAATTTGATATATTTATCTTAGTCTTGTAAAATAGAGGCAATAGTTGTACCGCATGTATTTAAGATTTTCTGTGTGCTATTTTTTCATCTCAAAAGGACAAAATAACAGCGGCTTTGGACCCCTTATGTGCCCAAACCTCCCAACTGCAACATCTCAACTGCAAAATTCTCACCAGTAACTCACCTGGATATCCAGTTTGGCCTGTGGTGCCATCTTGTCCTATCTCTCACTGTTCCACAAACTCCATCTGTAGGGACATTCTTCATCAGTTAACCTGTTAATTTATCATTACTGCTCTGAATCATTATTCTCTTACATGTTTAACCGAGTATGTGCCAATAAACTTCACCTCTGCTATTTACATCTGATGTCTGAGTCTGTTACCATAATACTCATAAATCAGTCACTCTATATACCTCTGATCTCTTTTGGGGACTATATTATCATATTTACAGTTTTATATATTACTATAGCTGGATATAAACACTCGTCTCCTATAATATAAAGATCAATGTGGTCTACCTAGTGCATAAGGAATTACACAACCATTTATTTGAATGTTCATGCATTAGAATTTTCATAGTGACTCCTCTACCTAGTTTTTGAAAGGAAGGAATTGAATTGAACTAATTCAGGTATAAATCAAACTAAATATCTATTTGGAAAATGAGCAATGTTTTCGTACAAGAAACACAAACTCACCATTAGCTACAAATTCTGCCCTTAAATTTTCCTTGAACTCCCAGTTTGCTGCTCATTAATACCTAATACGGTAGTTGTTGAAATGTTTATGTGAAGGTGGGAGCAAAGAATGAGAATTACACAGATTGAGGTATTAATAAGTATTAATAATCAGCCAACATGCAAGCTAATACTCTACCCGGTCAAAAAAGTATCACTGAAAAATGTTGCCGCTGTTTATGTCCAGAAATAAACCTGCACCCCCTCACATGAAAGTGTTTCCTGTACGTTTGACACAAGAAACCACAGTAAACATTTTAATCTTTGCTAAAATGTGGGGTTGTCAAATGTTCCCATGTTGCCATTTAACATACTTGGCTAAATTAACTTAATAAAAAGTGCAAAATAAACTCAGATCATGAGTTTTTAATTTTCGAAAGCAAAAACCTTATTAACATTAAATACAATAAAAATGAAACCTGCAGATTATATTCTCGTTTAAATATAACTTAATGGAGTGTGTGTGTGTGTGTGTGTGTAGTATTGTGTCTTTTTCTGATATTTTTATTTAATATAAACAAAACACAGAACTTTAGAGTTTAAGATGCATTTATTTGACGTGAATCCCCCTCAGTCTCAAACAGCAAAGCCACAACCACAAGCACAAAACCTCTGTCCTCTGTGTGTCTGTGTGCACAGTTATAAACACACTGCTAATGCTAATTATTGTTATACGTTTCAGACTTGTCTGCACTTGTTGCTATTACCAAGATTCATTAGTCAATACCATCCTTATTATTCTACAGTTTATACTGACCCCTGATAGTCATCCATATTGGCTGCTGCTCAATGATGTTCTGCTGGAAGGTAAATTTTCATATTTCTTATATCTCTTTCTTAAAATAGAGTAGAAGTGTTCTCTATATGATGTCATCATCTTAATATGGCAAGATAGCAATGGCTTCTGAGCCCTTGTGTCTTGTGACCCAAAGTTGATAATGCTTATAGCAACATCTCACTTTAACTCTCCAGTTGTTCAGTCAGTATCTATGGGCATCTAACTGAGCAGCTGTAATACTGTATCATTGAGATCAACTGTTGGGTTCAGTATAAGACGTGAGTAAAAAACTTTAAAAGAAAAAAGTAAGAGTAAAAGAACACGTCATATTACTTTTATTATTTGAAAGTAACGCAAACTACAGCTGACTGTAAAAACTGTATTTACATTACCACTACATTAAAAGTTCTGGTTAAAATTATTCAAAAACAATATATTATATGAGAGAGAGAATAAGTAACGACAAAATGATGCAACAAAATGTTTGCATGAGAATGGCAGCTCTATGAAAAAACATGTTTACAAACTAGTCACATGACATGCAAGAACCAATAAGATTATTGTTTTTTGAGGGAAACTAATGCATCAGGAAGTGATGCGAAGGGAAAGTGTTTCAAATATGCCTGAAGTGTCTGAATGTGTAAAATCACACATACAGTATTTAGTAATACATTAATATAATATTCATATTATTATAATATAATATTATATAATATAATAATAATAATATTATAATAATAAGCAATGTCAAGGTCATGGCAATATGTGCCACTGAAACCTTGAAACGCTCTTACATTTACCATCATTTGCTTTTGAGTCTTTATTAAGCTCTTTTGTCTAGCTGTGTAAAGCCTGTTAGTAAACAACAAGAAAACTAGTGTAAAAACAGTGAATAAACAGACGTGTAATGTGTGTGACTCCCTGCCCACAATATATCACAGGAAATGACTCATCACTCTTCCATCCATAAGCAGAACAGTGTGGCTGGTCCAATTTTATATCCAGTAAAATAAAACGTCTTGTGTAAAAAAAGTTAATGAACATGTTATTTGTAAAAAGCAAAATTGGTTTATGTTTAGCTTTTCTTTTAAACTGAAAATATACATATTAGCGGTGGTTCCTTTAGCTAAATTTGGCAATCTAGGGTCCCACAAACTCACAGATCAGTGCTGTGTTCTGCCTTTAAGTTTAAGTGGGCGGGTATTAATATCATTTCCTGTTTAATGTTCACTGTGTGTTTTCTACCGTCTTTGTTGCATTAGTCTGGAAAAGCTACTACTCATGGCGGCCAGTTTCATCATCTCAACTCTGATCCTTTTAATGATTTCCTCACTCTCAGTTCATTGTGCTGTGCAAGGTGGGTCCTATTGATTCTTGACATTATCATGCAACTTTATATGAGTCCATATATGTCCATATATGTGTTGTCTCTCAGCGAGCTAAATTAAAGAATTATTTCAAATTATTTTTTAACAAAAAAATTCAATACATTTTTACATTATATAAACATACAGTCATAATCACATTTTATAATTTTTTACACTGATATGTAGATGGACTTCCATTGACATTTCCACTTGATGGCAATGGTGATTTTCCAACTGGCAAGTCACAGTCACTATATATTACTATTAACATGTAAATTACTTGTTAATTGATAAGCACTGTAAACCATTTTACTGCACTAGTGAATATTGTGTGTGAATGTTTCAAAAATATATATATTTTTATATATTATTGTTTTTAAATATTTGACTTAGTTAAATAACTAAAATTATAGTTTGTGTAAATATTTTTCATTAACACATCAGTTAGAGCTCCTGTCATGACAATGTTGAAGGTAAACTTACTGTAAATGCAGTCAAATATCAGTGTGTGTACAATCAGTGCGTACAATACTGCGAACAATCAGAATGACACAATTAAGCACATTCCATACAGTATATATTACTTGATATGTGATTGATTTGTGATCATTTAAAGACCCTACCAACAGTTATTTACATATTTATATGTGTAAAAATTATTTATTTACATTATTTTGGATATTTTCAGATGATAATTATTTTTATCATACAACTGTCTACAATCTGGGCAGCACAAGTAAGAAGTCACAGTCACTATATATTACTATTAACATGTAAATTGTTTGTTAATTGATAAGCACTGTAAACCATTTTACTGCACTAGTGAATATTGTGTGTGAATGTTTCAAAAATATTTAGTTTTAAATATTATAGTTTTTAAATATTAGACTTAGTTAAATAACTAAAATTATAGGTTGTGTAAATATTTTTCATTGACACATCAGTTAGAGCTCCTGTCATGACAATGTTGAAGATAAACTTACTGTAAATGCAGTCAAATATCAGTGTGTGTACAATCAGAAAAATTACTTGTAAAAATGACTTATTTTCATTATTTTGGATATTTTCAGATGATAATTATTTTGATCATACAACTGCAAACAATCTGGACAGCACAAGTAAGAAGTCACAGTCACTATATATTACTATTTACATGTAAATTGCTTGTTAATTGTTAAGCATTGTAAATCGTTTTAAGTGAAATGTACTGAAAAGGTATTTATATATCTACACCATTCAGTGTTAATTAAAACAGGGCTTTGGCGCTACATCTACATCTGTCGCTGGGCTGTAGGACTCACTCTCATTTTCACAGGTGTATCTTTAATTGTCATAAGGTTTGTGATTCAGTTATGCATCTATTAGCCAAACTACACAACAACTACACTTGAAATGACCATATATATATATTAAAATGTAAAATTATAAATACAGTGTGTACATTTTACCGTATAAATATATACATGTACAATGTACATTATAGTAAAATGTACACACTGTACATTTTACTATGATTTTACTATATATTACTTTACTATTAAATTGGTTTACTTTTTTCTGTTTCTTTCTCTCAAAAGGTTTTAACCCCTGATTTTAAGCCATCTGGGGATCAAGAGAAGTTCTCAGCTGTTTCACTTTCTTCATTTAACTTTTAAGTCCATTATGTTTCTGTTTATTATATGACAAGGTTTGTTTTAACTGGAGCTGGATGTAAATAATAATATTGCTTAAGACACAATATGTTCCAGCCAGACCCTTCCAATTTTTGTGTATTGGAATTTAATATGTGTACTGCATAGATACACTTTTGCAAATGTTTAATAGGTATTATAGCAACATTTTATTATTTCCAAATGCTGTTTTCCAAAGTACAAAGTTCTTTTTATTGTCTTTTAAACTAATTAATCTTTGCAAATTGTTAAGAATATATTTGTACATAGACCCAACACACAAACACCTTTAGCACATGAAAATTTTCCCACATTGTATAAACATTCAAATTATTGGTCAATACTTGTGCTTTTTAATTTCAGATTTTATATTTATATTTATTCACATAAAAATGTGAAATAAACTGTTTAAATGAGAAATATGTTTATATTATCTGCAAATCCATAAGGCATTTTTCATTGAATTCGTTTGTAGGCTATTGGGGCATACTTTTAAAAATTAGCCTACATTGCAAGAATATTTGTAGTTTATGCAAATTTATAGTTTTGTATCTATCTAGAAATACACAACTTAGTTTAGCATGCATGCGAACAGCACAAACCACATTCACATATTTCTCTCTCTCACTCTCTCTCTCTCTCTCTCTCTCTCTCTCTCTCTCTCTCTCTTTCTCTCTCCCTCTGTGTGTATTTGTGTGTGAAGGTAAATAGCAGCAGACCAAGTATGATAACCCATATTCAGAATCTGTACTCTGTGTAGTTTGCAATTACATTGTCTGTCTGTCTATATGCATACATCTTAGTTTAACTCAAACAGCACAAACCACAAACACATTTGTGTGTGTGTGTGTATACAGCGCACAACAATGTATCCTTCCCCTTTTGTGCAAGAAAAAATTCTGTTACATTGAGCAATGAAACTTTGGTAGTAGAACAGACTAATGGGTTATTCAGCTACAGACATAATGAAAAGGTTATTTCACTTCAGCTGCTTTTTAGTTAGTTACCCTTTTTAGTTAGTTAACAAGACTGCCAAAGTTTTATCTGCCATCACATATCTCATATTTTTAAGATATAATCTGTACTTCAAGATACTAATCTGTAAAAACAATTTGCTACGTCTATATAGTTTGGTTGATTTTATTATGTATTATTTTATTATGTCTCCTTAACTGTTTGCATAAAGCTCGCATTTTCCCGTGTTCCTATGTCATGTCTTGTGGAAGATGTCATATAACTTATTGACCACAAGAGGCTGATATTTCCTCTCCATTGTTCACTGTCGCTGACACAAACTGATGCCTGTGGGAGTCGAGTTTCACAGGCAGCTCTGATGCCGTCACCTGTGGCACCTTACGTGTTGTCCTCCTATAGTTCAAATATGTCTGTGTGGTGGTACATTTTCTGTTACATTTATGCCTTTGGTGGTGACTGTGATCCAAAGTGACATACAGTAATGGATACTGTACATTTTCTCAGCAGGTTTGTTCCGCTTGGATCAAACCCACAATCTTGTTTCAAGTGCCATAGTCTACAGAAACTCTATTTCTGTCTGCATCTGAAAGCTTATACCTCCACCAAAAGCTATTCTGTATTGCTCCACAACTCCCCACTTGTCAATTTAATAGAAACATCCATATCCCAATCGCTGCCTGAAGGCGTCTCCGCCTCCATCATCTGCTATCTGAGTCTGCAATGTTTTTCAGAGTTAAATAAATACTCAATTTTCCCATATACTTCTTGCGTTTAGTCTTAAATTCCACATTTACATACATTTCTTTTACGTGACAAGTGACAAAACAGTAAAAATAAGCTTATAATTGGTTTACTATAAAAAAATTACTGAGACCAGAGCTAAATTATTAATGATGAATCTATAGATTCATTCAGTCATTCTTTCTTATTTGATAAAATACCTTTTCTTTACTGCGTGTCAGTTATCAATTATTTCTCAAAAGGTCAGCCTCATTTAGGATTCCAGACAAAAACAGGAAGTTTTAGAAAAAATTGTGTATGAACTGTCTTTCCTGACCTTGGCACATAAAAGTAAACTAAACATCAGAGAAGAAGATTAGTTTGAAAATCTTTCCTGCTCTGGCAGGATAATTCCTGGGACAGGGCCGTTCTGTGAACATGACTTACATCATTACAGCTTTCACATTCCCTTCCTGGTGTGATTTAAAAGTTCCAGTAGGTCTGTGCCTTTCAGGAGCAAAGCATCATTTGTGGTTGGAAATATGGACTTATTCAGACTTCAAAACAAGACCAGACCCAGTGGGGGACTTTCAAGTTGTCCTTCTTTAAATACTTAAAGGATGTTCTGATGTGCTGGTTCGATTAATGGTCTCTGAAACGCCTTGTTCCTGTGCCACCCACATCCTAACTGATGTTTTTGTCCTAATAGTGAAGAAATATGAGAGACAATTTAGCCTTTCCAGAAGGTCATGAGAATTTAACAGTAGGAGTTCTAGAGTAACAGCGAATCCAGTCCAGACCTGAACCATTATGATCTAAAGCCATACATTGTATAACTGCAAAATGTTCCCCTAACAAAAGTAATATTTAAGGTCAATTTATTATTTTATATAAATTATTTTTCAATTACAATTACACAATTCTACATAAAACAAGGGTTTGAAAATTATTAGTAATATAAAAATATTGCTAATAATAAAAAGGAATAATGTTATACTGTTGGTTTTGTTAATTCTATTATTGTCACTATTTGTTACCTGTTGTACCTGTTTTTTTTTTACTTGATATTAGTTTGTTACCATAATTTGTTTAATTATATATAGCATTTTTTAAAGAAGTATGTCTTGGTAGCATCTGATTATTATGAAGAATGTGAAGATACTGAGATGCAGTAGATACACTGATGTCACAATAGGATGTATTTGAAGACCTGCAGGAAATTATTAAGAGCTGTGTCACTTTTCTGTGTAAGGTGGCTGTTTCAATCACTGGTCTAAGTTCCCAGAAATGTGTTCTGTCTCACAGAGAGGGTGTGTGCCGGAGCGCGGTCCCCACTGGGTGACTTCGAGAAAAGACTTGCAAAGAAAGTCACGTTTAAGTGAATGGGACAGCACGAGTAATACAGAGGCCTGTGCGGCTTTACAGTTCAGTGCCTGTGTTGTGAGCTTGTGCTCTTTTCAGCAACGTGGGTGGCAGGTTACACTATCACTCCCCCCACCCTCCAACTCCCCCCAGCTCTGTATTGTCTTGGCTCTTTGCGTCCCTTCTAGTTATCGCTCAGCTGCTTGGAAAACGGTAATATTGTTTCATAATGAAAGCCGAGCTGAGGGCTGAATTCCTAAATAGACCAGCCTGGAGAGTTGTTGTAACTGCAGATGTCCAAATTAGATTTACATAATAATTGTTTTCCCTTAAAGATTTACGAATTTCTAGTCAGGCACCAAAGAGGAGTTTCATCAACACAGGCATCTGGTCCCCTCAGTGTCTGTCCGCAGGGGTTCTCAGAGTGTCACATAAACAGCCGAGAAAAATAACCAAAAAGACAGAGGGAAACTTTCTACTGCTGTGCCAGTTTCCTTTTCTCCCCAGGTTCAGGCTGGCTCCAACCATTCCTTTCTTAGTTTCCTACACTTGTTTGCTTTCTACTTGTAGTGCCAAGCTTGGCGTTAAATCTTATTTTTCGGTAAATAAACCAGTTTCTGGTAGGAATTACATACAGCTCTGTGTGAGGTCTTTTTTTCGTGAAAGAAGCCTGGAACCTTTTATCGGAAATGTTTTCTGTTTGTGTCCTTTGTATGGATGCTTTCTGACAGCTCTGAATAAAACTGAGCAGGTTTTCTTACATGTCTTGTGGTGGGTCTGTGAAGGTTTTCCATTCTCCAGGCGTTGTGGTCTGAAATATCAGGCAAAGCTGAATGTTCCCTCATTTCAGTCGCCGTCCAGTAAGTATTTTTAGGGCTTTAAGTGCTCTCTCTTACTCTGTGAAGGTTCAAAGTCACACCTGCTGTGGAGAACATGAATGGAGTTAAAAGGGTGAATGTAGCAGCCCATTCTCATTGCTGCCAGTGGTGTGACAGAACCACAGCAAACCCAAGCAACCTGACAGTACCATGGTACTTTTCTATCCTCCCACACACAGAACTTACAGCCAGTCTCTTCTTCTCTCTACGTTTATCTAGAAGATCATAATAATGAAAGGACATGTTAAAAAAGACGCATCTTTCCTCTAGAGGTCAGCATTTTATTAATAAGAACTCATGTCACTCGCTATGAATTACGTTAATCTGGTCCTCATCTCAAATAATATATGTAATATTCATAATATTGTGATAATATTTATAATATTTACATAACTTTTAGACAAAGTTATGTACCAACCATTTAAGAAAAATTACCAACATTTTTAAACAAATACCACTAACAACCTAAGTTGTTATAAAAAAAAAACTAACAACCTAACTAATATAAAAAACATAAAACAAACTACTAATGTCACTGCAAGGACGTTAGGGAATGTTCTGAGAACGTTCCCTATTAGCTAGGAAGTTAGACAATGCGCGCTTCTGATTTCTCATTTGTACATCCTTATTCCCTTATACCTGTATCCTGTATCCTCGCTTGTGACTCTTCATTCTTATGACTCTTAAATATTATGACTCTTCA
>JBAJNP010013348.1:0-12242 GCA_036877545.1 Yasuhikotakia modesta | reverse complement strand
AATTATTTGAAGGTTGATTTTTCATTTATTGGTCGGATGAAATATGCTAATTTTTTGAGATAGGAATTTGGGGTTTTCATGAGCTGTATGCCAAAATCATCAATATTAAAACAATAAAAGGCTTGAACNNCTTCAGTTGTGTGTAATGAATCTAAAATATATGAAAGTCTAATGTTTATCAGTACATTACAGAAAATAATGAACTTTATCACAATATGCTAATTTTCTGAGAAGTACCTGTACACCACATCAGTTGCACACATTTTTTTTAATTTGTGTTCGTAGAAGGTATCTGCACCCTCCACCATGCTTTTGCCAAGTTCTTCAAAGAACAATTTCCACCTAGTAGTTTTTTGCCCTCCTTCCAGCCTAAATTGATCTCCCTCCAAACCACAAAGGCATTATAGGCCGACACAAAAGGGCATAAGATGTGTGTGTGCATATGCATGTGTCTGCTCAAAGACACGTGTGTTGTATGGTAACGAAGTGTAGAAATGTACTTGAACTCCTTTTGTGTTTTAAACACTAATTGTAGTTTCACCTATTCATTTCCAATGACCAGTCATTTTTGGTCGGGAACACCATGGGTGTATACAAGTTCCATAAAACTATTTCCATAAAACTAAAAAAATTTCAAATTTAGTTTGTGTATTCAGATGTCATGTGTGAATAGAGTCATGAAATCTTAAAACAAAATGGATGAAATTTACTGCACTTTTTAGAGAGGAAGTTTGAAAATCGGTCAGATTTGACCGGAACACAACAGGAGGGTTAAGTAAATACATATCTCGTACTCAAGAATCAGATCAAGGAATACACTGTAACTTTATTCAGTGGTTTAATGTTTAATATAGAAGGCAAGTCTGGCATGTCCTCCAATCCATGGTCTCTTGAATGCTGTCACTAAATTCAGGCCATCATACTGCACCAGATGGTAAAACTGAATGGGTGTGAAGTGTTAATTATTTGTATACAGTGTTAAATATTCCATGACAAAACATTTAAAAATGGCAACATTACTTGAACCTCCCAAACTACTTGAGAACATTGTACCATCAGTAGGACAATGCTACAAGTGTAAAATAGCCTATATGAAAATATTAGTAATATCTTACTGATTTGAAAAGGCTTGTAACAATAACTAGATGCAGTGGGCTTACTTCTCTGTAGTCAAAAATGGAATGAATGTGAGGCTCAAAGAAATTTGTTGGATGTGTACAAATGCTCACAAAATAAAAAATTCAACAGACTGCTTGGGAAAAGAGAAACTGTTGTTCAGCTCTATCGATTCCAATTATTTTTTAGTCATTTGGGCATTGATGGGGTGCTAATGATGACACGTCAAATAATCAAAGCTTAATAACATGAGACACATTAATGCACAAATGTTTATTTTGCCTGCACAAACGAGGCACAAACGATTCCAGCTATTTCAGACTGATTTTAGTAGTAATGGGGTGCTGGGTGATCCACACTACCCACCAGGGGGCCAAGGGTCCCAGTAAACCATGCCATCCCCTGCAAGTGGTGCTAGGGTAGACTCAGTGTCTCCCTTACCACTCTTGCTGATTGTAAATGGTGATAGTTTAATCAGGCTCCCCAGCTTCAGAAGCATTTCATTCAGAAAACCTGAGATCAAGGGTTAGGAAACATTTGCAGAAGAGACAGATGTTAAAACAAAGCCCTCAGTGAAACCCCTCATATCCAAAGTCATATCACTAAATAAGCCATTCTGAATGTATATATGTACTGTATATCTCTGCACTGCATGCCTGTATCCATGTTATGTCATCCTGTTAGATACACAGGGGGTGTACCACTCTTACATTCTGTGTTTATATTATGCCATTATAATATAATTATTGTGTGTGAATGTTAAATCCTGGCATGTTTAGTCTTAAAACAACACAATACCATAGTCTGAAAATGAGTCACACACTCAATATTTTGATTTCGCATATCGTTAAACAGGTAATCACGATATTATCGTTCACGGTATATATCGCACACCCCTATTTCACTGTCACTTCAAGGCTTAAAGGTTATTGGAAATTTAATTCTGGTTTACCTAATAATGAGAAATTCTGCAATAAAGTGAAAGCTTTAATTATGGAAATTAAGAACAACAGCAAATTTAAATCCAATAAAAAAAAAGCCAGTTCCTCAAATTTAAAATTTGTGAACTCTATCAATTATAGCAAAATACTTGCCGAAATAAAGAAACAACAGGAATGTAAGATTATTTTTGAGATTAACAAATGCTTCTTTGAGACCTTAAAGACACAGCCAATGTGTGAGAAGTTCTGGTTAAATAAGGCTTCCCTTATACTTTTGCCTTGCCACCTTAAATACACAGGTGAGACAAAGAGCCACAAAACCCATGGGCAGTTTGGGGTTAGGGGGGCAGTTTCTCATGGCCTGAAGGGCCCCTGCTGAGAAAGGCTCACCCATACCAAGAGAGTAGATTTTCCCTTAATTTTAACCCTCTAATACATTCCATCAGGAAGTCAAAGAAATTAGACCTTTTTACTCATTACAATCTGAACTTTAAAATGATACTAAAAATGGAAATGAAATCTTAATACCTTCACAAGTTACACATAACATACTTACCTAGAAAAACGTATGCAGAGGGGAAAAGAAAGAAAATTGGAAGGTGTCAACTTGGTCTCCTCCTGGGTATTAACACCTGATAAACTTTGTTGTTTTATGATGCGTTCCTGCAGACAAACTGGTGTCAGGTGCCTTACAATGTTATCAAAAGTAAATGATTTATTTACTTTATTTATTCATGATTTAAGTATGTGAGTAAGTTATCTGTCAGTTTTTAAAAAAAATCATTTTAAACTATTTCAAAACCAGTTTGCGTGCACATTCAATCCACCTAGTCATTTTATTGCTTTTTTTGGTATTACTTCCCTGATGGCTCTTAAATGTTACAAAATAAAGGTTAGACAGATGTATGTAACCACAATCATTATTTCCGATTAGAAATAAAAAATAGGTCTCTTTTAAAAGCCTCAAAGCGACCACAGACTTTAATAAATGTAAATTCTTGGTCGACAACAATACATTATAACAATAATTTCTCCACAGGAGACAAGCGGGAATATGGAGAGGGGAAATGAAATTGCAGGTGTACCCGCAGGTGTGTACAGGCAATAATGGCCATGTTTACATAATATATTTATAGTAAGCACTTATAGGCAGTAAACAATTAAAAGTGAATTGCCACTTCATTAAAGTGCTGCATTGATAACTGTGTGTTATCAATTGATAACAGCCTTCCTGTTAGCTCAGCTGGCAGAGCATTGCGTTAACACCGCAAAGATTGTGGGTTTGATCCCAGGGGAAGGCAAGTCCTGATAAAAACGTGTACCTTGAATTCACTGTAAGTCTGTTTGGCTTTTATCCAAAGCCAAATGACTAAATGTAATGTGTTCAGAACTGTGAGAAGACTAGACTCTTTGTCTGAAGGTTCTCAGTCATTAATTACTTGTCATCAAACAAAATATGAAATGATTTACTGACCAGAGACTGATGGGCACTGATGGGCACAGGCACTTTGCAGGTGGAATCAGCGCATGTAGTTGGTGTGGAGGAAAATCCTCCCACTGAACTGGGACCGGTTCAGTCAGAAGTACCACTGAGAACGGCCATCCTCAGCTCCTCGAGGAGCTGGTGAAACTCATCAAACTGGTTGCACTGTGTTCCCACCTGTATATACTAGTACCATTTCAGTTAACTCTATTTATAAAGCAACTAATATCCTAGTATCACAAATTAATTTAATAATACACTTTATGAGTAATAAAAAATTGCATTAATACCTTGTATTCCGTTTTCCATGTTGTACATGTTTGATATTTGTTTTTGATGTTTTATTCATCATGTAAATCTGCCTTGAAGCAATGTAACATTGTAAAGTGCAGTATAAATAAAAATTGGAAAAACAACCAAGGAATAGGGTCGCTAATATAAGAGTTGACCATAAACTTTGTCCGGCAACAGTCCAAATTCAACCTGTTTTTTGAAGAATAGAAAAATGGTAGAAAATCCACCAATTTCCCCCACCCTGCCTTTAATTTCTAGATGTCAGCAATTACAAACTTGCCTTATGAAAAAAGTGGATTGCTGTCAAAATTTATTTTACTTCTTCATAACTGCAATTTATAAAGCATAACCATACCTCCCTGCAGTAAGTATACAATAAAATGCTTCTGTGTAAACTAAAATTAATAATTTAACTATTATTAATAATAATAGTTTTAATAATTAAACTTTCAGTGTATATGTATAAGCATTATTGTAACACCCTGCATGACTTAGACCAATTTAATTGTCTTTTATTTGTGCATTTTTATTTAATGCAACTTTTGCAGTCAAAATTGATAAAGGTTAGTTTAAGGTTAGTTTAGGTTGTAGACAGATTAGTAAAAAAACATTTCAAACCTGCGTTCCTAGTCAAATGACACTTAATGAACAAATGCTTTATTTAAAACTGTACTTAAACTAAAAGGCTAAGACATAAATGACATTAAAACATTGACTGTAAAACATTGTATTGTACAGCTAAATTAATATCACAATGATTACATGCATTACATCCTCCTAGACTGTCAGGGATACTGATAACACAAAGACAAAACACAGATAATTTGGAACACTAGGCGTCCTGTAATGTTAAAAAAATTTACAACACACGATACTGATTTTAAGTTCAGCCATGTTGTCATCAGGATCTCTGTCTAACTGGCAACACCAGATCCTTTGTCTGTAATGACAAAAGAATTCCTCCCTCTCTGAGTGATGGCAGACAAAAGTGGAGTCACTGGTCCTTCGGCCATACCTGCCAAATAAGAAGAAATTATTAATAAAAACTAAAAGTCTTCGCAGTCAATGAGGAAGACATTTTGACACTTGGTCCTGAAAACAAGGTTCACTAAAAGTAAAATGGTACTTGTTCAGGATTTCTTGTATCCATTAGTGTACTTATAAGACCCATACCATTGTAGGAAACGTTTTGCTTGTTGAAGCTGGGACCAGGGGACGTTGGAATATCTTATGCTGAAGTTGCTCTTTATTGAGGACTTGCTGTGTGTCACTGCAGTCCTTCATGACTGACTATAGCTCAGAACAGTAGAGCCTTTATGCCTTTAAACGGAAAGCTATGTATAGAGGTGGAAACAATCTAAACATGGCATGCAAATGCAGTACAGGAATCAGCCCATTGCAGGAATTTTAAAAGCCCTGATTTTATCAGCATAAGTATGATTCAGATGCATAGGTTGCATAGGTCCGATGCATACCTTCATATTATCACGATATCATCACACTTGAGCATAGCAGTCACCTTTAACTTGGGACAATGCATAAGGACAAAAGGGTAATGACATCTGGAGCCTCATTTAAAAAACTGTGTAGATTCCCCTCTAAAAGATTTTGTGCATGTTACCTTATGTTTGTGCACAAGCCACACCCTCCTCCCAAGGTCATCCCATATTTGTCCAAATAAGGTCCAAGTTAATCTTTCAATGAATATTCCAGCCTTTTTAAAGAAAACCTTGACCAATCATGAAATGGAAAAATGTGACAACACACTCTCATGACGCATAGCTCTCGCCAAATCTTTGAACAATGCCAAATCTGTCAAGTTGTTGATAAATTACACTGGCACATACAACTGTAGGCCTATTTATTTATTCTTCCTATAGGTTAAGCAATTGGAATGGCTATTTGCAAAACATTACTTGCACTAAGTTTTAATAAATGGTAGATGCTATTTACATTGTTTAAATAGTAGGATTTCTGGTATTTAAACTACTTATTGCAAATATTGGCAATTATCTGCACCTCAGTATTGTACTACATTATAAAACAGTAAACAATAATATATTGCATGCAAATTATAATTTTAATCAATTATTAGTATTTGGTCACCTTTTGGGTCAATATAAGACCTCCCTACACCTACCCTAACCGCACCCAATACTTTCTTTAGTGTAAATAGTCTCTGCCAACACTTACACACCTGTAATTTTAATTCTGATAAACCAGTAGTGGATTGGAGATTTGTTTTATCAGGGTAATTAAGTGGGGCTGGTGTTTTGGTTATGGATTGTACCTTGACTTCATAGACATTATTTCATAGGGGCAGGGACTTCATAGGGGCAGTTGTGGTCTACTGGTTAAGGAGTCGGGCCAGAGTACTTTATCTATGAGATATTTTGTGTTACCATCAGAGGTCCTTAAAACACAGTCAAGGAAACTTTGCGGGAGTGTTACGCACATTTACATGAATGGACAAAAGGTTGTGGAAAACTGGGAACTTTCTTATGGAATTTCTTTATAGATCCTTACTTTTGCGTGGAAGGTTGCGACTGCAATTTTTGCTGAAAGATTTGCCAAGAATGTCTTGGTGGATTTTTGTCCTCCATTAAGCACTCAGGGACGATAATAAAAAAGCCCCTTTGTGTTGCAAAAGTGTAATTCAAAACCACCCTGTTCTGTAAGACCATTACATTGTGCAAAGTGAATATCCATGATGTCCCCCCCAGGCCAAAGCCGCATCATTGGCCAGTTTCTGTACAGAATTTTATAAGCTTCTGACTTAATGAAGGGCTTGTATGACACATACAGTATAATTCCCAAAGAGTGCTTGACCAACATGTTTGAGTCCTAGAATGCAGCGATGGGTTATGCCACCCATGGGATTTCTGCTCCTACTGAAGGCGGGTGTGGCGTGCAAATGTCTTTTCCAGCAAACAAGACATTTCTTGACATTTATCATCTCTAAGAATATGTTGTTTCTGGGGTCTTCACTTGGATGTGATGTCCATGATGATAACTAATACAGCAACCTTTATCTTGTGTTGCTGCTGGCACATCATTATTTTTCAGACATGTAACATCTCCTGACTGTTTAGGTGGCTACCTGTCTGAATTTAGGATTCCACAATTGATTTGAGAACCTGTGATTCATCATTGCTGGACCACTGAGACCCAAATTGTGTATGAGCCAAATATGGCAGCAGTGATTTGGGAGCAACATACTTTGGTCCAGCAGCAGAGTGAATCCACTGTGACTCAGTCTAATCATGTCCATTCCTCATATGAGGAATGATTGATTCATAGGGCAGAATTGTCTTTTGCTGTACTACCTGAACACACTTGTACAGCTGTGAAGGAACAAGCATGTTTAGCAGCTACATCAGCAAGAGCATTACCTGTAGTTTCTGTAGTATTAGTTGTGAGATGTGCTTTTACTTTGATAATTTCTTTGCTAGTTTCATGGCAAACATTAGATATTTCACTAATCCAGCAAGCTAAATGGGGAATCCAGCAGAAGTTAGAAGCTGTCTACTGTGCCAGATGACACCAAAATCATAACCAATCCTAAAGCTAGCATGCATGCTCTAGTTAAGGCTACTAGTGCAGCTTGAGCTGAAAAATGATCTATAGACAACCTGAAGTACTGCATAACCTGCTCGTCTGTTATCTTCAATGACTTGAGCCATCAACAACAACTTCAATTCTGCATTTTTTATGTGAGTTTCCGTTACTTCACTTGTAGGTGCGTATGCAAGCATAAGTCATTTTTCTTTCATCCTCTAACACAACAAGTCATTGCAGACATCATAGATAAGGATAAGTTTGTGATGCTGTAAAACAATGTTCGGGGCTGTGAGGATTGTTAACCAATTTACCCAACAAGACGAGGTGACACAAGTGACATTTTTGGTTCGATTCATTAATGTGGACACTGCACAAGAGCATCTTGCATTGCAGTCTGTCCTAACACCATTACTGATAAAGCCTGAAGCACTAGACAAACTGCCTGCACTGCTCTAAGACATGGGCCCATATCCTGAGCAACTACGTCAGGTTTATCAGAATAGTAATTAATTGGGTCAGTCATAAAGTCTAAGTGTTCATGAACAAAGCACAAAGGGCCAGATGCAATTCCTTATGATGGTGCTTGACATACTGCTCTCTTCAAGTCATTGAAAGCTTTGAGATTATTTATTTCATACAAAACAGCATCAGAATCAGTAACCTGGCCTTTCAACAAGTCATAGTGGCTGTGTGTTACGAAGCAATCAAGGCGTAATCCTAAAAATTGTTTTAGTAGTAAGTGGAGGTATGGCTGTAGTGGATCAATTTCCTGCACGAATTGTTTGACCCAAAAATGTAACTTGGTTTATAGCAATGTGTGTCCACTTTTCTGCAAATAGTCTAACAATGCGATCAATTCAGTGTGATGTACCAATTCAGTGTGATGTAACAGATACAGTGTGTACCTTGTATCTGTTAAGCCAATCAAAATATCAGACACAGAGTGCAAAGATACAGAAAAGAATCCATTAGACATATTGATTACTGAAAAAAAATAATACAATCTAATGGTAAGCCATTACACAGTGTAGATGGATCTGCTACTAAGGGGGTTATTTTATCAATATTTTTGTTGGCTACTCTGTAGTGAAGTTCCAGTCATTTTAACTGGTTTTATGCCTGTCAAAACCCCACAATTATCCATTCTGTAAGACAGCATACTTAGGAGTGGTTACATCATTGGTGAAAACGTGTTGAGGACATTTTTATGCTAGCAGATTCTAAGGACATGTCTAAGGTTAGATATACCTGTCTTAGTAGATCTATGCCTAGAATTGCACCTACAGCAGGGGGCAGTAGGGGCCACGCAATATTGGTAAAAATATCACAATATTTTCTGGGATTTTTCCAATAACGATAATCAGACAATAATTTGCCTAATTCAAAAATGTGTTGTAAATGTCTCTGCTCCCTTTTACAAAGTCTGTATATATAAATATCCGTATTCAAATAATAAACTCACTATTTAGTTTTTAAAGTACGGTGTGTAGTGCATTTTTTTACAGTCTATGATAGACAGTCTGGTTTTAATTTCATTGTTTGTCATCTCATTCAGTAGCAGCCATTCTAAATGTGTTATTGAAAAGCCAATCGTTCACTCCGTTTCAAAAACAAAATGTAACACACAGAACTGCCTTAGTAGACAATTATTTTGGGTTCCGCGGTAGATGGTAAAGCTTTAAAGATAGGATAATTTGCGCTGTGATGGTAACAGTTTCCTTACGCAAAACAGTCATGTTTTTGTCTCCTTGTGACACGTAATTAAATTGAAATGTTGACATGTAAATACCTGCGCCTAGGCATGTGCTTTATGAAGCACGTGAAGAGATCTGCACTTTATGCGGTTTATTGTTGTACTTGTTAGCCAACATGTCAGATTAATAGTCTGTCATATATTTAATAAATTTGTGATTAAATCCCCGTTACGGTGTTTTTTAGGGATGTATCCATTCAAATCAGATTTTTTCAAAAGTGACAAGTGCCCTAATGTGCATTAGCTGCTTTTTCAAGTACATTGCGTGTATGTTGTGTAAAAAACATTTTAGACTGCTGTGCGCAGTCTGCGGATTCTGTGATGTGGAGATTCACTGCAAGTATGCTGAGCAAGAGAAGCGTGCATCTTAAATTCAATTAGAATTTGTGACATCAGCTTAGGCTTGAATTTCGGCATGGAATTGCGTTTAATTTAAACCATATATACAGATACCATATATTTTAACTTTCATAATGCAAGAAATTCTTGTACAAATGTACTTAATCTCAGATCAATTTATGAAATGCAAACAGATGCTAGAATTTAATTCCACAAACAACGCTGCACTGGAATCTAACTGTCACCGATCCTATTACCACAAGGCTTGTGCTGCACTCTAATATTCTGAGTCATAATGTGCTGCTTGTAAAGATAGTTTCTCCATCCAAATTATTATTGTAATCCTGAAATTAAAGCATTGAATGCTGTTTTGCTCTTTATAGCGTGAGTGGACACAGCGTGTCTGCCGACTCAACTCTGCTGCAACAAGACGTGAGTAAATCATCATGTCCCTGTTTTAAAATGCATGTTTTACCCAAAGTTTGCATGAATGAACACAAGACCGTATGTAAGTATAGTCTCCTGCTTACTGATATTAATCTCTCATGTAACAACCCAATTTTAACTGTGAGGAAATGGTTTTTAATCTTAGAGATTTTTTTTCTTAAAATAAAAATCTTACACTCTTGACAAGAAAAAAAATAGGCCAAATCTTAGAAAGCTAAGACACTCCATTTAGAAGGCATAAAAACAAAAACTGAAAATAACAAAACACAAAGAGTTTAAACAGAGTTCTTAATGTTAAATTGAAGGAGAACATGGTGTATTTAGTTTTTTAATAAACAAAAACAATGAACTTGAACTGAAACTGGAATGTGAAATTCACTGATTCTGAAAGGCATTAATATATAGTTTTAATACAGTTGTTAGGCTGTTATGAAAAACACCATGCATTAAAATCAGTAGACATAAATGAAGATTATTAATTTAACCTGATATGTCAAAATTTATTCCCTCTCATGTAAGTGGGAATTCCATGTTCGAAATGCAAGTGGTTGGACAATTATACTACACAAACAAAATTAAATTAAAAACATTAAGGTGAGACACTACAGGTGAATAGGGTAAATAAATGAAAATAACATATCACCATGAAACTTTCTCAGTTTATTATTTGTGTTAAGATAAGAAAAATGTATTGCAAACTTTTTGTGTTTTAATATTACAATATGCAAATGAATCATTATCTCATTAGATATGCACAAATAAAAAAAAACAAAATCAGATCATGTGATAACACTATACAACATCCCATATTATTATTCAAATAATTTGACCATATTACGTTTTGTCATGTGTTTTGAATGACACAACTTTCTGTCTTGTGTTCATTCATGTTAACTTTGGATAAAACACGCATGACAGGGAGATAATGATTTACTTGCAATTTGTTGCAACTGCTTGAGACAGGCGCACTCGAACCGCTTGTGCTATAAAGAGCAAAACAGCATTTATATTTGAATTTCGGGATTAAAATAATATTATTTGGAAGCTGATACTATTCTCACAGGCGCCTCACTATGACTCAGAATATTACAGCATATCTCACAGTCTTGTGAGAATAAGATCAGTGCAACGCAGGTGGCGAGAGCTCACGACTACAGGCTTCAGTGACAGAGATGATTGTGAAATTGCATTCTAAAATAAAGAGCTTTATGAACCGGCAAATTCTTTGTTTGCGTCTGTTGATGCATTTCAGAACTTGATCTGAGGTAAAGCAAATACACTTGTGCAGAAATTTCTTGCATTCTAAAAGCTTTGCTTTCCTATATGGGACATTTAGTATTTAGTTTTTTTAAAGGTGAAAAAACGATTTTATGGCGGGGCTATTAAATGGATGAATTTGAGCGTTCTGAGCAAAATCGGCGCCGCTGGAGGGGCTCTGACAACCTTATAATGATATGCGGAGCGCTTCACGGTGATTGGCTGCCATCACTGCCACATGAAAGAATAGCCACTACATCCATTTGGACATTAATCCTTTTCATCATCATGATTCAAGACTTTATACTAACTATAGTTTATGTAAATACTGTTTATGAACGGAGACTTCAGGTTTGCTTGTTAATCTTGGGCTGACGGTGCACATCCGCGACGTTCAAAGCGAAAACAGAACTATGTTAAATACATTTGAGCCACAGTGTAAAGTCATGAATTAATATTAGCATGACAGCATAACTGGACCAAAGGTTTATCATTATTGAATGCTGTGCATTCGCCTGAGCCATACAGTCACTGCCATAATAAATAAAACTCACCGAGAACATAAACGTATAACAATATACAAACAGATATATCTTTATACTTACTATATTTATTTAAACATATACCATGACTGTTTGTGACTCAGAGAAAGCAACAGGTAGACCCAGGGTGACCCATTAACTAGCAGTGTGTAATGAGACTAATCCACATTTGGTTGAACAAAACAGAATAAAGAGAGTAAGAAAGTACATCATTGCAATAACAAATTTTATTAGTTAAGCAAATCAGACAGATATAATTTTTGAATCATACCCAGAACAAATGTATTAAAATGTACTAAATGTCATTCTCCTTTCTCCCCATGTCTTGCAGACAGTGCAGATTTTCATCGTCATCTTAACATATTTAATGTCCTCTTCAAATTCAAGATGAACACAATTATGTAATTGATTGACAAACAGGATAACAGTAAAGATTATCTTGAAGTATTAAACACATAAATAATATAAAAATCTTAATAATATAAACTTATAATATAAATAATATAAAC